>CM047394.1:13476852-13501852 GCA_026123125.1 Chironomus striatipennis | reverse complement strand
GCAAAGCGAAGCTTTGCTGACCCGATTGAGCCTTAATCTTCAATTTTATGCAAAGCGAAGCTTTGCTGACCCGATTGAGTTTTAATCTTCAATTTTATGCAAAGCGAAGCTTTGCTGACCCGATTGAGCCTTAATCTTCAATTTTATGCAAAGCGAAGCTTTGCTGACCCGATTGAGCCTTAATCTTCAATTTTATGCAAAGCGAAGCTTTGCTGACCCGATTGAGCCTTAATCTTCAATTTTATGCAAAGCGAAGCTTTGCTGACCCGATTGAGCCTTAATCTTCAATTTTATGCAAAGCGAAGCTTTGCTGACCCGATCGAGACTTAATCTTCAATCTTATGCAAAGTGAAGCTTTGCTGACCCGATTGAGCCTTAATCTTCAATTTTATGCAAAGCGAAGCTTTGCTGACCCGATTGAGTCTTAATTCCTTTTTACTTTACATCTTTCAACCATACATGCATGCTTACATATTGTAATTTGCATCATCATAAAGCTTATTCATGTTCTTTTTTTATTTTATTCCTTAGTTTGTAAAAAAGAGGATATAAAAAAGAAAATAAAACATAAAAAATGAAAACTTTTCACTCATTCTATTCATCCTTTATGCATATACACAGGTACACACACACACACACAATGCGAATAGAAATTCTTTATGCTTTTCAATATTGCTTCCTCTTTTTTTGTAGGCATGGAAAAACCTTTTCATCATTCTTGACCTTTTCGCAGATAAATCTGGATGAATATGTTGAATATCCTTTTCAGGGTGTAATGAATAATTTTGTTTTGAAAAAGGAATTCAGTTTAAATGCTTATGGAGGGTTTAAAGCTGATATTTAGACTAAAATGTTTTTTTTTTGCTGCTGTGAAGGCTGAAAAAAATATCAACAAAAAAACTAAAAATTTCAATAAAAATCGGAATAAGTAATCACCAAATTCAATAAGTTAATGAGAATCGAACTCATGCTTGATAGTCAAAAATGGGTAAATCAACATATTGTTTTAATTTCTACATTATTTATTAATTTCTACTTGAATTTATATGCATTTATAAATTTGCAATATGAACTAATTATGTTTCACTATGTAACTCTTCAAAAAAATCGCAAAACTCCACTCTAGACATTCAAACATCTTCATCAACTGCAATAATACAGTAAATAAAAAAATCTCAATTAACTTTCTTTATTTCTATAAATTCTATAAATTCCAATAAAAGAAATTCCTACAAAGCTGTAATGATACTGCAAATCGAAAAATTAAATATTAACAACTCTATTCATTTCAATACATTGTAAAGCTTTCTCTCTCTCTCTCTTCTTTATTTTTGAATGGGAATGGAACATTTATCTCCATATTCCATTTATACAGCAATACTCACAGTCATACAGAATGACTCTTGTAAGTGAAAAGGATTTTCATTTATTAAGAATTCATGAGAGTGAGCCAGATTTATGTGAAGATGAAGGAAAAGAGGCAAAACAAAAAAAAAATGTGAATAGCCATGATTTTAGCATCAGAAGCATAAAGATTGCAAGCCAGATAAACATCGCTTCAAAGTTTATTTACCTCTTCAAAAATTTTATTCAACTCGTGTAGACATGCAAGAGAATCTGACTTTTAGGCATGTACTGGGGGGCCTCGATTTGAGTAATTGTTTGGTTCCGGAAAAAAATCTACTCAAATCGAATTTACTCAAATCGAAACGTATGTAAAATGACCGTTAAAAAAAGAAAATTTGAATTTTTGTATTTCATTTTTGTATTTCATCTTTGTTTGTTGTGAGATGTTGAATGAGATTAAAAAGGGGGATAAGAAAATGAAATGACAAAAAGAGAGGAAATTGAAAATAATTTCAAAGTTGAGGATTTTTAAGGAATTTTTAATTGGGATAAGGAGTTGTTTTTAGAAATTATTGGGGGGAGAATTGACTGACAACAAGTATAATGAGTTAGAGTTAGAGAGTTCATTAGTTAACTTTGATATGAATCTTAGAATTTAATTTTGATTTAGAAGTTCTTAAGTTCAAATCCTAAGCAAAATGAGAAAAAAAATTAGAAAAAAAATTATTTTAAAAATTAGAATTGTCAACCCGTGGTATACGACACACACTAGAAAGTTCTAAAAATTCTAAAAATACTAGCTTCGTTTACAATTTATTAATAAATTGTGTTGGAGCAGTAAAAAATGTTGACCACTTCTGATTTAAAGCAGAAGTTCGATCTATGGCACTTTGATATACATCAATCAACAATCTCCTTTTATATATCCAAAAATAGCACACATTCAAAAATTTTAATCAAATTTCCAGCTATTCAACCATCCACAAAAATCGCAAACGTATGTTCTCATCAAAACATTTCCCATATAAATAAAGAAATTCATTTCGCAAAGATAGAAAATGAAATAAAATCAAAAGCACTCATTCCCGCTGTGTATGTGTCAGAGAGATAGAGTCATACCCAAGTGCGATTCCTCATTCATTCTATTTCACTTTTTTTATTAGCATCATTGCATGAAGACGACGAAAGCGAAATAGAAAGTTGTAAAGTTTTTTGTCTTTTTCTTCTTCCTCGTTCCTTTTCTTCCACCATTAATGTTACTGTTGTTATTTCATGGCACTGTGTTATGTTGTTTGATGGACTTTCCCTTCACACTGACGACCTCCATCCCTACGAATTTTTATGCTTTTTTTTCTTTCTCACTGTTATGATTGCCGTTTGTTGACAAACTCATAAAAACTTAAATTGTTCATAAAAAAGCGCACAGAGGGGATGGAAAAAAAGACAAATCTGGAAGTAGGAAAAAGGAACAAAAAAATGTGTTTACATTTGTTATTTTTCTTGTTTAAACAAGCTTCGATCTGATTTTTTCTAGTCTTGACAAAAAAAATGAAAGTTTTTTTGGTGTGTAAGGAAAATGAACTGATGCATTTACTTTTGCTCTATGGTATGCTTAAAAGTTGGAAAAAGTTCACAAAAAGCTTCTACATTTGACAATTGAGGTTGAGTTATCAATTTTATGTGTTTTTTGGAAGAAATAGAGCAGTTTGAAGTTGTTGGAAGTAACTTCATCCAACTGTAAAATTTAGACTTTATATGCACACTTAGAAATCTTTCTTAAAACTTTAAAAGCTCAACATCCACAAATTTAACAAAACTTCTCAAACTGTCCATCTTTAATGCTCTTTTTTCACAACTTTATAAAGAACAAAAAGTTCCAAGTAAATAAAAATTCAAACATTAAGCAGCAAGTAAAAAGAGAGTTCAAAAGTTCTCCTTTTTTTGTTCCTCATTACCAATGGCAGTGGCAGTAACAGAAAGAAATGAAATTTTAATTACATCAATTTTCTGCAATGGCATTTCATGAAGGGAGAAAAAGTAACTTGTTCCACACGACGAAGAAGAACAAAAAAAAATTATTGGAGAGTAAGGGAAGCAAGAAAAGAAAGTCATAATCGTAAAAAAATATGCTACAACATCACCATAATAATATTAAACAATAGATAAGGGCATGGCACGTATACAAGATAAGATGGTCGTTTTTGAGACTTTAAAGATGACAGCGCATTTTGGCGAGTAAAAAGGTGGAGATTGGAAAATTTGCAATGGAAATGAGGGTTGTTAAATCACAAATTGATGTTTTTAAGGTGTTATGGGTTACTGCTGTTATTAAAGTCTTTAGGATGTGTATTTGGGCAATGAGATTAGAATTTATATTGCTGGTGAGTCGTGAATTTTTCAGCAGGATTTTATGCTGTTGGATGTTGGTATTAAAGTATTTTTTTGGTCATGATTTGTCCATTACGATGAGCTTTTTTCATTTTTTCATTTTTTTAAAAACAATTCTTCAAATTTTAAAAACCGTTAACTTTTCAAATTTTTATAAACCATTAAAATTTGAAGTTTAAATGACTGTTGAAATTTATAATTCCTAAAAATTGTTAAAACTTCAAAATTTCAAAAACTGTTAGAATTTCTAATTTTTTAAAAAATCGTATAAATTTCAAATTTTTGAAAAGCGTTAAATTTTCAAAATAATTTTCGAATATGTTAAAATACGCATTCATGTCTACATCTTTAAAAGCTACCAATCCTCACGATTTTCCTCATTTAACGACATTTTTTTGGGTGCAATCGAATAAGTTTGTCCTCTTTATGACCACGTATAATTTTCCGAGTCACCATCACCAATTCACTTCCATTTAAGTAGCAATATAAACATTTCAATCACTTAAAGTTTGTGAAACACTCAAAAATATGTAATTTTTTCATCCATAAATTCAGTCCATCGCCCACACTCGTCCCATATCATTTACTACTCGTCCATTAAGCAACAACACAGTCAGAACAACAACAAGAAGTTGTTCACTTTTGACTGCTGACATTTATATCATCATAATAATCATTAAAATTTGTGTATGTACTCCCTTGAAAGTATTTATGAAATTAATTTAACATGTCATGTTTTAAGCACTGATCCATGATTGAATGGATGTATTAAGGTTGTATGAAAGATAAATCATTCAATGTTACAATGAATTTTCGTCATTACTTATCTATATAGCATTTGACTTGTCTGTTTGTAATCTCATCTTAATCACTTTATAAGCCTGTCACATACTTTGACATTTGATATTCTTTAAGGTGGATTGAACGAGCAACGCTCAAAAAAAAGAGGAGAAAATAAAAATTCTAAGAAATAACAAATAAGCGGATGGATGGATGTGGAGGTGGATGTTGAATGCGAGACGGGATTTAATGGTATGATAAAAGTAGCAAATCCCTTTGAGTTAAAGAAATTGAATGTTTTATTTTCGGAGACATTCCTTAACATGTGAAACTTTTTTTTTGATGTTGCCTTTGTGTTCGATTTAAGAAAGGATTTGTGTGCGATTGAGCGGAAAAGTTCCTGTGGTATGATTTTGAAAAAAAAAACAGGTAGTTCCAGGAAGCAATTTATCTTTTACGGTATTTTATTACTGTCGATGTGAATTTGCTTGAGAAGTTACTGAAGTGATTTAATTCTGTTCAATTGATGAAAATGCTACAAAGTTTCAATTACTTAAGGTTTTAACTTACCTTAGTGGCATGTCATAGCTTTTCAGATTGAAAGTTCAATAACCATCAACAATGCACCCCAAAAGATTCCATTGATGATCAACAAACCTTCCCTTAAAGCATCTTTAAAGCATCCAATTTAATCATCAGAACTTTAACCAAAAAATGCGTTCCTTTCCAACAACAACAAGATCATCAGAAAAATACAATAAATCATCGGATATCTTAAAAAATTTTCTTCACCTTCCAAGAAAAGCGCACATACATATTAACTGAATGAATGTTGAGATGAACAAGACAAAAAAAGAAAAGAGAGAGAAAAAAAAATTGAATGAGCTTAAGTGCTCTCGGCGAAACAACATCCAACAATATTTTTTTCCATCCTTCACTTTTCTTGTTAAAAAATAAAAGCATCTTCCTTAATCATCTTATAATCATTAAGAAGATTAAATTCTTCATGATTAACGTGTGCTTTAATTGTTTTAAACTTTTCTTCATACCTTTATAATTTATTATGTAAAGTACGTCATTTTTCTCGTTGAGCAGATGAGAGTTTTATGTACGACACAATGTGCTGCACGTTTTCTTTGAATTCTTATTTTTTGCCTTTGCAGCAAAAAAATCAGAACCGGCAAAAAAAAATCGATGTGCAATGCTTTGAAGGTTTTCGATGTTTTTTTTGTGATGAATATTTATTTTTGGATGTTTTAAGGGGCTAGTCTTAGACTTTTCATATGTTTTAAGGTGTTCTCAATGTTTTGTATTAGTTTGGGTGATTTTGTGTCTCTTTAAATGCTTTTTCTAAATATTTGAATGTTTTTGCTTATATATTGAATGTTTTCAAACAAATCCAATGTTTTCGCAACATTTCTGAATGTTTTATAGAAATTTGAATGTTTTATGTGAATATTCAATGTTTTCATTTTAAATAAAATGTTTCATCACAAATCCAAGATGTTTTATTAAATGCTTCATATCAGATTCACAATGTTTTGCAATCAATCTTAGAATTCTTACCTAAATTTCTCAATGTTTCACTATCAGTTCCTAATGTTTTACTATCAACATTGAATGTTTCATAAATAATATTTAATGCTTTTGTATAAGTTGTCAATGTTTTCCTTAATATTCCCCATTGTTTACCATCCACATTCAATTGTTTCACAAGCATTTCATCTCAGCTCTCATTGCTGAGTATTTTATTTCAGTAGTCTACTGTCAAACCGAACGGATGTGAATTTTGTCCAGTGCTCAAATAACTTTACATAAAAGAAGAAAAGATTTTTTTCCTTGTGAACTGAAAGAAAAAATTTATCTTAATCTTGTGTCAAATTTTGATGAAAAGAAAATTAAATTTTTTGGCAAATTTTTTTTCGTCTCTTTTTGAGTTCTGGATGCGGTTTTTAATATTTTTTTGTTCCGAATTGAAAATTTTTTATCACTGACTAAGAAAGAAAAAAAAATCTGAACCCCACGAAGAAGAAAAAGCATGAAAAAAATGTGAATCTGACTAAGCTGATCAAAGAAGAAGTGCGAAAAAAAATATTTCAGAAAATGATAGTAGTTTGTGCTCATATAGTGTCAGGAGAGATTCACACATAAACTTTGTGTATTGATTTGACGAAAACACAAAAAAAAGAAAAGAAAAAAAAAGTTTAAGAAGAGCAATAAAAGGCCATCGACATAAAGATTCGATAGATCAAATTCCGAAGGCCAAAACAGAATAGAATAAGAGTAGGAAAGAAAAAAAAATTTTGCGGATATAAAAAAAATGATGATGTGATTCCCATCCTCACTCATATAAGTTATAATAATAATAATAAATATATTGTCTAATATAAAAAAGTGGTCATTAAGATAAAAGCGAATGAATATATATTGATGATGTGATATGAGCAGATACAACAGAACCGTTCACATGTGAATATATATACAAGAGAAAAAAAAGTTGTAATAATAATAATAAAGGAGAGTGAGAAGAAGAATACAAAAAAAATTCAGATTTGTGAAAGAATAAGAATGTGAAAGCAGCAAAAAAAAACTATACACAAGTTGTTGTCTGTGTTGGTGGATATAGAAGAAAGAAGAAAGAAAGAAAAAAAAGTCATTATTCATGAATGTATCTGAAAGAAGAATGAAGGAATAAGAAGCTCATTTTTCTTGAGTGTAAATAGCAAATAAAAAAAAAAAAATATTTAAAATCTTCATCAATTCGAAAACCCCCAAAAAAGTAAGAAAAAACACTTCTCACCTATCTCTTGTATTTTGTGTGTGCTCATCGCTCACAAATGGATTGGTGACGAAGGTAGATTCTGTCATTTAGGAAGTTCTAACAAGATATGTGCTGAGAAAAAAAAGTGTTGTGGAACTAAAAAGAAAAAAATTCTTGTTACTTTTACGGATATGTTAATGCGATTGTAGTCATAAAAAAAATTACTTCTGTGTGTTCATTCTTGGTAAGTGAAGTTGCATTTACAGTCCATATACATTCATGAATGTGCAGTATGTATGGATGTGTTGCCTTTTTGTATGAACGAGAAAATGAAGAAGAAGAAGACAAAAAAAAATTGCATCACAATTTGAGACTCAAAAAGTAGCTTTTTATGTGCTGTTCAGCATCAAGACATGCAGCACATATACATTGATAGATAGTCAGAGGACCGAGAGACTTTTTTTGCGCTTGCAGAATGAAGCAAGAAAAATGTTGTTTTTTTTCCTCGATCTGCTCCATTTATTGTGCTGTCCACTTTTTTAGTTCTCTTGTTCGCCATCTCGGTCCTCTATTCTTTTATATTGGGATGTTTGGAAGTGATGTTAATTTTTTTAATTTAAATTGTCATGATTATTTGGTTAAAATTGTTTCAGTTTGACTCAATGTAGTTTTTATCTTTAAGGCACTAAGGTCTGAATTTCTTAATTTTACTCATCAAGTAATGAGTTTGAGTCCCATTTTTAAAATTTTAAAGTTGCAAAAGTTTTAGTCTCAAGTTTTAATCATAAAATATTGAGTTTGAATCCTAGATTTTGAAATTGTATAAGTTGCCGAAATTCGATTCCTAAATTTTACTCATCAAGTCAAAGTTAAAATCCTAAAATTTAAAAATATTACTGACTCTAAAATCCTAGTTTTATATCATTATAAACCATCAAAAATGATATCCATCACTTAAAAACTCACCCATCCATTACCAATAGAATACTTCTTCTCATTCTCAACACAATTGTATACTTATCAATAAAGTGAAATAAGAACACTTAAAGAATTGGAAATTGAGATGAAAAATTGTTCAGTGTCACTTTAAATTATCATGGTCGGAGGAAGTAAGCTTTAAGCGCATTTTATAAAAATCGTAAAAGAAAATTTTTATTTCTTAGAAAAGTTTTCATTAAAATCAAGCACAAGACTTAGGGCTGTTCCTATGACAATGAATTAGAAATAAAAATAAAAAGTCTAAAGATGATTATTTACCAAGAATAACCGATGTTTATGAAGCAAATAATTTTTTTAATTGAATTTAATTACGTGGGTGTGATTTTTGGCATTTGATGAAATTCCATGGAAGGAATTTGTTATTTTGGAAATTGTTTTGGATCATTTTGATGGCAATTTGTTGGTATTTTTGAGAGCTTTGTTGACTAGGAAACAATAGAATTTATTGAAGATTTTAAGGAATTTGAATTTTTTTTTCTATGGGCTTGGATGGATCAAATTTTATGAAAATTTCTTGGTAATGTTTATTTTTGAGCTTTTTTTACCTTAATGAATTCTTTGTAAAGCTTAATGTTTTTTCTAAATTGTGTATCTTTCTTAAGATTCTGAAAAAAAGTTTTTGTGAAGAGTTTTGATGAAGAGATTACTTAATTTTGAGGTGTGTGGATAAACTTTTTGTTGAAAAATTCTCGTTAAAAATGGCAATTAATTACTTTAAAAATCTTTATTAATTTTGGCTTTGTTTTGTTGCCAGAATCGACTTAAATTGAGATTCTAAGTTTGAAACATCGATAAGTTTAGTCATTATTTACAATGAAGATTGAAAATTTGACAATTTCAAACATAAATAAATTTCATAATTATTGTAAATCAAAAATTTTAAAACAAAATTTTGAAAAAATCCCAAATTTGATGATAGCCATAACTTGCAAACGCCCCCATTTTTGTATTTTTAAGATCTTTTGTTTCATTATTTCTGAAATTCTAATGAACCATGACTAAAAAGTCATACAAATCGTCCCACCTATGCTATTTTAGTATTTTATGACCTCCAAACAGCACTTCTAGCTACATCATCATAAATTCAACAGACAATATGCTCACATACTTCCATAACTTTCCCCAAAAAATAAAATAAAACTTCTTCTTAAAATGCGTCAATAAAAATTGCACAGAGCATAAAAAAACTTTTTGCAAGCATAATGTGACACAGAACTTTAAAAGCAATTTTTCTCATTCCTATCTTCTTCTTCTTGCTTCCTCTACGAAAAGAAAAAAAAAGAGAGAAAGAAAAACTTCTTAATTTAGAAAAACAAACTTTTTTTTGTTGCTGTTCCTCTTTATGCAATGACGTAGATATGCCAACATATAAACGAGGGAAAAAATTGACCTTATTACAAAAATGGCTCTTTTGACATTTCCAGCATCCACAGAGCAACAAAAAATTTTTATTTTATGTCATGTTGCCTACAAAAAATTTTGTTCAGCGGTACACTTTATTCACGTGTCAGTCATGTTCTTGTTCGCCAAAATCAGAAAGAGAAAAAAAAACTTATTAATTGATAAAGTTTTCTGCTTTTTTTTGTCAGTTGAAAGGGGACGGGAATGACGAGAATAATGAATGATAATGTGGAATGTATCGTAAATAAATTAAATATCTGTGTCTTGTTGTAATTTAATTTATGGAAAAATATGAGAAAAAAATGTCATAAGTTAATGAATACAAAATGTTGGCATTGTTGACTAGAATTATAGTTTTAATTTGTTATGGCTGTTTGAGATTTACGTAGGGGAGAATGTAGCTTAATGTATGTTTAACATGGTGTTGATTTAATTCTGTGGATTAATTTTTTTCTAGAGTAGAGTCGACTGGGTTTTAAATGATCAAATGTTCTATGAATTAGAGTATTAAATGTTTGTAGATTTTAGGGTACAGGTGGTCTTCGATTTAAACAGATTCGATTTGAATTGTTTCGATTTGAATAACCAAAAATTTTCCAAACAAAAATTCAAATTTTCATTTTTAACGGCCATTCTTCATACGTTTCGATTTGAATAGAAAAATTTTGGAACAAAACAATTGTTCAAATCAAGGACCCCTGTATTTGTATTAGAGTTTTTAGTAACAATATTGAGGGGGTTTTAAAAAGTTAAACTATCTAATTTGATAAATTTAATAAAATGATATGAAATAAATATGAGCTATGAACATTTTCAATTCATTTCAATAATTAATTTTAGCAAAAATTTTGGAAAAATCTTTTTTGAAACCAGTTACAAAGTTTTCGAAGTGGGTTAAGTTTGATGAATGTTGCCTCCCTGAGATTTTTGTCCATTTCAAGACATTTTTTCAATTTTATTTTCATCGTACGTAGTTTTAAATTCATCAAAATAGACTATTTTGAGTTTTTGAACCCCCTTTTAACAATTTTCATATCACCTTAAAAAAATTCCTAACTACACCTCACCCTAATAGACAAAGAGCATGCTCACAAAATAGAGCACATAGAGAGTATGCTCAGCTTTAGAACAACAATGTGCTCACTTGAGTATGCTCTCGTGAGTACACTATGAGCACATCAATATGTTGTACTCAGATGAGTATGCTGCTTGAGCATACTCTTGATTGTACTCTGAGTACACTCTCGAAAAACATGAAATATTTCAATATGCTCTCGTGAGTCTTGAGTACATCTTGAGCATACTTTAGGATTTCAGTATTTTTTAAAAAAAATATGCTCTCTTCAGCATACTCATTGAGTATACTCTTAAGTATGCTGAGAGTATGCTCACCTAAGTGTACTTATTATGTACGCTCTTGAGTACATTGAGAGCATACTTCGTATGTGCTCACTGAAGTATACTGGATGAGCATACTCTTGAGCATACTTTGAGCACATCTTTATAGCTTATCACTTTTGACCAACTTTTGACCGAAACGTGCTCAGTTAAGTATGCTCATTATGTACATTTTTAAGTACATTCAGAGTACGCTCACTAGAGTATACTTAATGAGCATACTTTTGAGCATACTTTGAGCACATCTTTATGAATTATCACTTTTAACTAAAACGTGTTCAGCTAAGTATGCTCATTATGTACTTTCTTGAGTACATTTAGAGTAAACTCGCTTAAGCATACTCATTGGGCAAACTTAGGAGTACTGTAAATACATGGACAAATTGCCATTTTGATTTGAATTTAAAGTTTACGTGTATCCTGATTTTCATTGAAAACCCTAGGATTAATTAGAGAAATGATAAAATAATGAGAAAAACAGCTGCTTGTAAAAAACAATTTTCATAACTAATTAAATTTTCAAAAAATTGTGTCTATTTTATATTTTTTGTAGGGCCTGTGTGAAGTACACCGGTCTTACTTCGAATTTCGAGCTGAAACTTGGCACGTTTAAAGACACTTTTGCGACACTTTTCGACAACTAATTAGTTTTTTTCGACACCCTTTAGTTTCCGAGATATTGAGGGGTCAATTTTTGGGGAAAATCCCGGTGTACTTCACGTTTTCTACCGGTCTTTTTTCTAAAATTCAACATTATTAGACATGTTATATATTATTTTAATAGTATTTTTTGCGACACTTTTCGACACGAAAACCGTTTTTGAATCCGACTATCTGTTGCTGAGTTATGGCTTGTCAAAGTTTCGCATACTTGAGATATTACCCAAAAAAATCAACTTTCGCTATTTCTAAAGATATACTTCAAACTTTATATCAAAACACATCGCCTTTTCATGAGTAATTCAAATCTGCAAAGATCTTTTCAATCCGACAAGTTGTCGTATAGTTATGGCCATTTAAGTGACCAGCCAGGTACACAAGGTTCATTAGAAGTTTTTTTAACGACACTTTGTGACAAAAATTTATTTGAACTCTAAATAAGACTTTTCTATAGCAATTTTGTCTGATAAATCCAAATCTGCAAAGATCTTTTCAATCCGACAAGTTGTCGCATAGTTATGGCCATTTAAGTGACCAGCCAGGTACACAAGGTTCATTAGAAGTTTTTTTAACGACACTTTGCGACAAAAATTTATTTGAACTCTAAATAAGACTTTTCTATAGCAATTTTGTCTGATAAATCCAAATCTGCAAAGATCTTTTCAATCCGACAAGTTGTTGCATAGTTATGGCCATTTAAATGACCAGCCAGGTACACAAGGTTCTTTAATTTTAGGAATAAATTTGTTTTCTTTTTCTTATGGTTGATTACATTTTACCAAGTTTTATCTTTTCCGAAATTAAATTTTTTAAATTCCAAAATAATATAATTTTTTAGTTTATTCTCTACTTAACTTAGAACTTTGTCATTTAGTTAGAATTTTTAAAATAAAAAAAATTTAGAAGCAGGTAGAAAATAAACAATCTCAGTTTCGGTTTTTTCCAAATTTTTAAAAGTTATAATTTTAAAAATTGAAATTAAAATAATAATGATTTTAAATTTGAGCAATAAAAATTTAGGTACAAGTAAATAAGAATTCATCGTTAACAAAAATTCTTAAAAAATATCAGATATTCGAAATTTTCACTTTTTGTAATACTACAATTTTTGTGAACCTGGTGCCATAACTATGCGACAACTTGTCGGATTGAAAAGATCTTTGCAGATTTGGATTTATCAGACAAAATTACAATAGAAAAGTTTTATTTAGAGTTCAAATAAAATTTTGTCGCAAAGTGTCGTTAAAAAAACTTCTAAGTGAACCTTGTGTACCTGGCTGGTCACTTAAATGGCCATAACTATGCAACAACTTGTCGGATTGAAAAGATCTTTGCAGATTTGGATTTATCAGACAAAATTACAATAGAAAAGTCTTATTTAGAGTTCAAATAAAATTTTGTCACAAAGTGTCGTTAAAAAAACTTCTAAGTGAACCTTGTGTACCTGGCTGGTCACTTAAATGGCCATAACTATACGACAACTTGTCGGATTGAAAAGATCTTTGCAGATTTGAATTACTCATGAAAAGGCGATGTGTTTTGATATAAAGTTTGAAGTATATCTTTAGAAATAGCGAAAGTTGATTTTTTTGGGTAATATCTCAAGTATGCGAAACTTTGACAAGCCATAACTCAGCAACAGATAGTCGGATTCAAAAACGGTTTTCGTGTCGAAAAGTGTCGCAAAAAATACTATTAAAATAATATATAACATGTCTAATAATGTTGAATTTTAGAAAAAAGACCGGTAGAAAACGTGAAGTACACCGGGATTTTCCCCAAAAATTGACCCCTCAATGTCTCGGAAACTAAAGGGTGTCGAAAAAAACTAATTAGTTGTCGAAAAGTGTCGCAAAAGTGTCTTTAAACGTGCCAAGTTTCAGCTCGAAATTCGAAGTAAGACCGGTGTACTTCACATAGGCTTTTGTAGGTATTTAAAAAATATCCAAAAAAGTATACATTTCTGTTTTCAGAATTTAACTTTTTTTACAAAAAAACTGAATCTTAATACCTAAAATCAGTACAGAAGAAAACATTGATTTTTTAATAAAGAATTTCTCATAAATATATGTTTTATGATATTTTAAAACCCCTTTATAAAAAAATGCAACTTTTAGCTTTTGTATCTTTGAAAAAAAAAGCTGAAATTTTTTTAAGTTTCATTAAGCCGTTCACTTATTACGTAACGCTCTGAGGGGGGGGGGGGGTCGAGAGTTTGTTACGGTCTATTGTTCTCGCACCTGATTCTTTTGTTAAAAACGTTACGCAGGGGGGGGGGGTAAAAAAACCCGAATTTTCGCGTTACGTAATAAGTGAACGGCCCCTAAAAGAATTTTTCAAAAAATTTCAAATTTTTCTAGGTATTTTTAATTTTTTTTTAAAGTTTGCACATTTTTTCAGTCCCTTACCGATCATAAAAAAAGTTTACATGAATCAAATCTAAAAGGGAGTCAAGGAAATTTTTAATAAATTATATGAAAAATGAGAAAGCGTTACTCTTTCTGCATTTTTCATTAATTCTACAATAATTTTCTTTTTATTTAATATTTTTACATAGGTAATTTTTTTGAAAAAAATAATACATGTTTTGAAAAACAAATAAATGAAATGTTACACATTTTGAGAGGATTCGATTAAGCTGCAAACTAATTTTCACGAAAAAGTATGCAAGTGAAACTAATACAAAATTAAAAAAACACAAATGCTTAAATGATTTAATAACACATAATTTAATCATTTAGGAAAATAATGTTTATTTATTTTTTTTTTTTTTTTGAAAAAAAGAATTGCCCTTACTTTAAATTTCAAGAAAAAACATGCTCAAAATAATGAACATACCATGTACTCAGAGCATACTCTTTAATGAAAACTCTTCTTGTGAAGTATATAAAAAACCGAAAATATTTTATTAAAATGATGAATAATTTTTTTATTCATCAATTCCTATTTAAATCATATTATAAACTAAGTTATACTCCTTTGAATTTCATAATAGTTTATATTATGCCTTTTGCCAAACTATAATTACAACTGAAAGTACTTTGGTAGAGCAGAGGATAGCAAGTTGGTGTTAACAATCCTTCAGCGGTCATGGGTTCGAATCTCGGCATGAGCAGAAAATTTCAAACTTTAACATTTTCTTCTAATTACAGCTAATAATTATATACTTCATAATTACAGATCTAAGGGGAAAAAATCCCCCCAACACCAGGGCTCGTGAGGAGTTCAGCAAATCTTGATTTTCTGAAATCATTCTTTTTGGAAGATTTCGAAAATCTTTGATTTTTCAAATCCTACGTAAATCTTTACGTAGGATTTTCTTACGTAAGCAAAATCTTTACGTAGTGATTTTACTTACGTATTTGAAATTTAATTAAAAAATGTAAACAAATTTATAGAAAGTGAATTTTATTAATATTTTGCTGTCTAGAAGTCATAATTGGAACTAAATTATCATTTGGAAGGATAATCAATCTTTATAGCTAAATCAGAGAAGATAAGTATGTGTTAAACTGTATATTTTTTACTGAATTGTTTCAAAATTTATTTTTAGGATTTTGTAATCTGGATTAGGTTTTAGATCGATTTTTGCAGTAAATTAGAACTTAAATGACTTAACAGGAGCCTTAACGTACTGAACGTTAGCAGTCATTGATGATTAATTGCTAATTTTGCCAATTTTAATAAATTTTTTTAGTGTTGAATATTAATGAAAAAAAAATATGCTGGAAAGGTTTAAGACCAATCATTCAGTACGTTAAAGATCCTGTTAAGTCATTTACGTTATAATTTACTGCAAAAATCGATCGAAGACGTAATCCAGAATACAAACTCCTAAAAATAAATTTTGAAACAATTCAGTAAAAAATATACATTTAATGCATACTTATCTTCTCTGATTTAGCTGTAAAGATTGATTATCCTTCCAAATGATAATTCAGTTCCAATTATGACTTCAAGACAGCAAAATATTAATAAAATTCATTTTCTACAAATTTGTTTACATTTTTTAATTAAATTTCAAATACGTAAGTAAAATCACTACGTAAAGATTTTGCTTACGTAAGAAAATCCTACGTAAAGATTTACGTAGGATTTGAAAAATCAAAGATTTTTGAAATCTTCCAAAAAGAATGATTTCACAAAATCAAGATTTTATGAACTCCTCACGAGCCCTGCCCAACACCCCCACCACAGAATAAAAAAAATAATATTTTTTTAAACAAACTCGCAAGAGTATACTTAAAATGTGCTCAGTCAAGCATGCTCAGAAGAGCATACTCTTTATGTGCTCTTTTGAGCACTTATAAATGAAATAAAATTGTTTATAAAAGTATGCTCACAGTGTGCTCATATAATGCCACTCTTATGTGTGCATTTTTAGGGTAAAGTAGTGGTATCAATTTCTCTATGAAAAAGCATGCTCAATAGAGTATGCTCACCCAAAATCTGAGTATGCTCTCAAAGTGCTCTTTGTCTATTAGGGTCACATAAGTACCTAATTCAACTATATCAAATATATCAATCAACCATCAAGCCAAACCTTCAAAATACATGCCAAATAGATAATTATCATACTCGCAATGCTCAATTGCAACAGCATTTCACTTTATCACAAAAACACAGTAACCAGAAATATGCATACAAAAAATGCTGTTCCAGTTATCATTCAACAGTTGAGCTTTTATTCAACTTAAATTTCAACATGTGTAAAATAAAACTGTACAGCAGCATGTACAACTTTCAAACCTATCAGACAGATTAAATTCGATTACAAAATCAACAAAAAAAGACCATTTAAAATGAACGATTAGAAAGTAAAAAGTTCGTTCTATCCATAAACCACATTAACAAAGCCCCATTATACACAGACAATAAATTGTAAGTTAGAATTTTAATTGGCATTTATAAAGCAACACAAAATGTGTAGTCATATACAATACATGCAGTAACGAAACAGAAAATAATAATTTTCGTCATATTGAGTAACAAAGTACGTAGGCAGCAGTAGAAGTTATTAAAATAATTTATCGTATCTGTTCAGTTGTCTCTCCCTTCCCCCCTCACATACATCTCATTGTCGCACTTACTCATAGATTTTTTTCAATTCACAATAAAACCGTTTTATGGACCAGAAAAAAATTAATTTAATTTAATTCTCGCATTTTTTTTGTGTACAGTCTCTCTCACTCTTTACGTTACTACTTTTTTTGGGGTTATGGATTGTATGTGTTGTGAGACAGACAATTGGTCGGCTTGTGTGTGAAACGAGGCCTAAAAACTGTTCAGACAGTTTAAAAAATAAATAAAAATAAATTTTTAAAATGCTGAAAAAATTTATTTCACGTTTTTTGTTAATTGTTAATGAACTATGCTGCTACTGTTCGCAGATCTCTATTTTCTATTGTTTTCGATAATAAATTTGCGTATATTGGATCATAAATCTGCTCTCGCGCTTTTTTTCACAATTTTTTTTATTGTAGCGGCTAATTCAATTTTAAATACAGTTTAGTGGATAAAATATAATGTTTTGTGAATTGTTTTCGGTTATTTCACACTATAGTCGTTATATTTTTATGGTTGTTATTTATTTGGTTTGGTTTTTGGTGATAAAAAATAATTTTTAATATTTTTTGATATTTTCTAACACATTTTTTGTCTAGAAATTTTAAAATTTTTATAGAATTTGACTTCATCGTTAATGCATAGAATGTTCTTAGGTCCTAAGACCTAAGATAGAAGTTCGAATCCTTAATTTATCTTGGGGGTCGATCACTTATGAAGTCCGGTTTTTATTGGGGGAGGTCTAAAGGGGTGTGATAGTTTTAAAAAGTAGATTTTTTTAAATTAAAATTTTGTGACAGAGGGGGAGGGAGAGGTTCTAAAAATCTAAGTTTTTGATAGAAGTCATAAGTGAACGGCCCCTTGATAGTTTTGTGAAATTTATTAAATTTCTATCTTTACTAGGAGTTGAACACACGTCACTTCAGAAAATAATATTGAAGTTTCAAAATCTGTTTCGAACCATTCAACCACTAAATCCTAATTTTTAGTAATTAAAAATTTTTCGGTTCATTAATAAGTAGACTCTATTCAATATTCTCATTCAAAATTATGTAATTTTCATAATCAACTTCATTGGAACCTAAAATCAGATTGCAAAATATGGCAAAATATTCATCACTAAAATTCAGACCATAATTTCAAATTCAATTGAATTTCCTTTTCGTTCCTTAATTAACTAACCAACATTATCATTCAACCTGTCCAAAATCAAGCATCAAAATCTCTGAGTCGAAAAAAACCACTCCCGGTGCATCCAACGAAAAAATATAAAACCTCATTTCAAATGTCCACATTTCTTTTTCTATCCTACTTGATAAACATTTTTTTTCCTACTGCGATTGCCATGCCCAACAACTTTTCAATTAACTCATTCCAGTGTGAATAAATATTGCAAAAATCTGTGAATTTGAATTTATTTTTTATTCCGCATTTGTTGATGCAAAAATTTATTTTTTTTTCTCGTGGCTTGTTAAGTTTGTTATTACTTCATACTCTTGGCTTTTTCTCGTTTTCTGATTTAAAAATAGCGATGAGAATCTGACTAAATACAAATTTATGCAGTTTGTTAAATATAATATTCCATTATCACTACTTTAATTGTCTACCACCGTTTCAGATCTACTGAGGTACTGGGTAGAAAAAAAATCTTCTAATTAGATGCAGTTGTTAATTAAACAATTGCTGACTTGGAAGGTCGGTGCTTAGTGGGAAATTCTTTGTTTGCGTTTCGTAGAGATGAAAAATGATTATTCTTGGCTTATTGTTGTAAATTTTTTTTATCTCTAATGGAGATTTTATTATGGTTTTTATAATTTTTAGCAACAAAATTTAATTGTTGGCTTTTGTGGTTGTCTCATTAGCAGTTATTAAGTTGTAATTTGTGTCAATTGAATGTTTTTTTTTTGGTATATTGAATGCTTTTAGTGAATATGAATGTGATGTCATATTAAAGTGAATTTGAGGTTGATTTCAGGTTCTTAATTGAATCTTGAATTATAGTGAATTAGTAATTGGGACGATAGGTTTTGACTTAATTGAATCGCAGAAAATCCTGCTCAAAATCTGGACCCTAAACCACAGCATATTTTCTTATCTTAGTCAATTAGCATTTAGTTTGGAATATAATTTTTTTCAACTGTATTCTATACTTGAAATTTGCAAATTCTTTCAGGCTATAACACTAGAACCATTGAACACATTTTCTCTTATTTTACGTTTACTATCATTTTGAATCATAACCAGACATAACTTTACATGTACAATGAAGGATTAATGATGTAAAGTTCAAGTCAGGAGTGTAGCTAGAAATTTTCGATTTGAAATTTTTTGCAAGGAAAGAAAAATTTAGGGGGAGGGGGGTGGTATTTTTTTCTCAAAAACCCAAAAAACAAAATGAAAAAAAAAATCCCAAAAATGGGGGATCAAACCCCCCCCCCCTCTCCCTCCTGGCTACGCCCCTGGTTCAAATACCAAGTATGTTTCTAACCTAACCTGTCGACAGAAGTCGATGAAAAAAGTAGCAACATTGTTACTCTACAACATTAAGCTTTTTTTGTGGAGAATAAATGACATTACTGTCTGTAACTTCCTGAATATCTCACTCCAAGCACTTCTACTTTAATAATTAAATCGCCAACAAATTAGTCATAATTATCAACTTTAATAATAATAATTAGCAAAGCACCGTTAGACATTCAAGATATAAATGACAAATAAAAGCTCAATACCGTTAAGATAAACAGACATAATTGTCCGGGTTAGTTTGAGTACCTGCTAATAACTTTATTAGTTAATTTAAACATTTGAAGAAGACATTTACAAAAGCTGAGGTCAATGTTTGCCAATTAGCGTCTTCCTCAATTCAACACGCACGAAAAAAAAGAAGAAAAAATTTCTTTCATGACGGAAATGGAATGAAATTTTTTTGCGCAAAAATATTTAAGCTAGAAAAATTTGTACATCAGCAAAATAATTTCTTTAATTAAATAATTTATATTTCATCTTCTCAATGTTATCTCATTAAGGTCAAGTGAATGGAATCATTGAGAAGATGTCGTCGTGTAGCATAAAAGAAAATTATTTCAAGTGCTAAGATCAAATTCCTTTTGGGACGGCAATTTCGATATCTAATTAGATGGATATCGATGTAATTGTTGAAGATGTCTCATATTTCGTTTATTAAGTTTGATTAAATTGGTGATTTTGATGAATGGAATTGTCGATTGGAGCCCATTGGGTATTGATATGTTTTGAATGATGATGATGATTTTTATGTTTTATAAATCTTAAAATGGATCTTTGATTTGTTTTTTTTGAGAAAAAATCCAAATTCTAAATTAGGTAATTTAAGGTAGTTTGTAATCGACAATAGTGTGCCGATTTTTTTTTCGAAAAGTACCATGAGCCGTGTTCCGCATGCGGTTTTCGTCATGACTTACTCACAAGGTCCACCACTGTGTTAAACCGTTACATTTGGTTTTTTGGAAAAATCAAAAATTCAGAATCAATGCCAGAAGTCAATAAAGCAAAATTCTAATTAAATTTCGTCATAAATCCTAGCGGTACTTGCCTAATGAATTCCATACTGTGCCAAAACATCATTCCAAATCCCTCTAAGAACAAAAAATAATTGAAAATTCACATAAAATTCAATTCATATCCATCAATATCATATTTTTGTATCTCTCAAACTCCACATAAAGTAGTCTAAAGTAGTCAACTCAACAATAATCGCACTTAATTACCAGCTTCCAGTAGACTTTCAAACCCGCTTGACTATTTTTACCGCTGCTCTTTCCAGTTTTTATTTTTAAAGTCTCTTCTTTCAGCTTTGCTATCTCATTCTCCACAACTTAATTAATGGTCATCACTGCTCATTCTTTTGAATAAAGTATGGATAAGCAGGAACGAAAATGTTTGCGCAAATAAAAGAAGTTGAGAGGAATGAAGCTGGAAGTGGTTTGAAAAGAATTGAAGTTAGATTTGGGTATGGAGCGCATTAGGAGTAAAATTTGAAAATTATTTCAGGAAGGGGCAGGAAAAGAGGTTGAAGTTATGAATTTGAAAGTGGATTACCCCTCAAATCTAGTCAAAATATTCAAACAGCCAGCCAACCCAAAACCCTACTCAATTTCAATAAATTAATGCTAAAAAGCTGTGATTTAACATTTTTCCCCATGCAGAAGATTTAAATTAATATTTCGAGATAATTCTAAAGCTCTTGAGAGCGACACAGCACCAGCATGGAGAACAGCTCAATTAAAAAAATAAAAGAGAATAAAAAATTATTGTCGTTCAACAATAATTCCAGTTTAATTTCATAATTTCATGCAGCTGATGACGATGATAAAAATAAATGTTAAATAAATACGAAAAAAAGGCTTGAAAATTCTCGGCTGATGCTATTTTTTTTTTTTTTTGTTCTCGTTCTGTTAAATCCTCTCAATTTGTACTTGCTAAATGACCTTTTTTCACTTCGTGCATTTTCATTATGTTGTCAATTTTCATTTCTTGTTGTATGACGAGACATGAAGAATGTTAACACAATTGTGTTTGGAGTGTGAGATACAGACAATGATGTTGTTGAAATCTCTAACATCCGTTGCATGTGAGAATTATCTTTGATTTTTTTTTTCTTGTGGTTATATCCACACATGTTAGGTATTAGAATTAAACTACTTTTTGAAAGATTATAAGTGTTTGTTCCGGTAGATTTTTTTAATTGATGCATGCGTTGATTTTTTTGGGAATTTTTGAGGTTTGAGGCTTGAAAATCTTTTAAAATCTTATTAGATGTGATCATCCTAACCTTAAAATTAGTTTTGATTTTTTTGGGTTCAATCTTTTATTAATATTTAGGTGAAAGAAAGCTGTTTTTGAGATTTGGTGTTGAAATGTTAAATTGTTGATTTGATTAATAAAATTGGAACTAATATTTAACAGTATGACATTGTATATATTTGAATTTGAAAGTTCCAAGCCCCTTATATCAGTTTTAGAACTTTTCTGATAATTTTAAGCACCATTTAATAGTTTCAAGTTTATTTTGATAGTTTTAAGCCTATTTTGATAGTCCCAAGCCCCTTTTAATAGTTTCAATTCTCTTTTAATAATTTAAAACCATTTTTGATTGTTTCGTGCCTATTTTGATAGTTCTAAACCCCTTTTGATAGTTTCAGGTCCCTTTTGAAAGTTCAAGCTTCTTGTCATAGAATTAAGCTTTTTCAAAGAAGTTTAATGCCTCCTTTGATAGTTAGAATAAAGCTTTCGTGCTAAATTGAACTCAAATCTAAAAATAGCTTCAAATGTCCAAAAATCTCACCTTTAACCATCACAAAACCGACCTTAATTCTCCTCATCATCTTTATCTTCATGCATCTTAAAGCTAATACCAGTAATCTTACATCTACCTTACATTGTGCCTTTATTTAGATGCTCAAGCCTCAAATCTGAACGACCTTCTTCTACTTCATGCATTTTTAATACTTCCATCACATTATTTTGTTCTCTCTGACAAAAGTATCAACTACAATTGTATGGAATGCAGGCATCAGACAATGGCATTTCCGAACAACAGTTCGTGGCAACACAGAAAATGTCAAAATAAAGTGAATTGCTGCATAAATAAAACATTTATGTTAATATTTCGTTAACTCTCAGCATATTTTTTTTTGTTCATGTCTTTATGTTTCTTTAACTATATTTTAATTTTAATGCAGTCTATAATTGTCTTTTGTTCATTTCCCACATACACAAGAACCTACGAGAATGATAAAATAATGAAACCTGCGTGAGCTTTTCTGTTTGCAAAAAAAAAAGTTTACGCAATTTTTTACGATCATTATTATTGTTATTGTGATGATTATGATTGAGCATGAACCATAACATAAAAATCTTTAGTACAATTTTTTTTTCTCCCTCTTTTTGTTCTTCATTATGATTGGATTGCTGATGCTTGTGCTCGCATTTTTTTGTGTATTCAGCATTTAATGGGAAGTACTTTAATCACAAAAATGGATATTATTGAATAAAAAGGAGAGATTGAACAAGACCTTTCGATGACCATCCATTCGAGCATAAAAATTCTTGTGTTTAATATAAAAAAGAGAGCCTTTTGTGGATTGTTGGGGGGTTTGTTTAAATTTGATGTTCAAGTAAAGTTAGGTTCTCAAATATTTCGGACATCTCTACTGATGACCTTCTCAATTATTCTTGACATAGGTCAAAATTAGAAAAATTTTAGGAACCTAGCATTTAAGCATGCATAGATTCTACATCACTTATACCCAACCATCATAGAAACAATTTTTATTCATCCTCTCAAAAAACGATAGAAATTTCTGTTGGCATTGAAAAGTTCAAGGGACGACTCAAAAAATCATCACAAAAGAAACCATCGAGGAGAGAATTTTGAGGTGAAAAAACATTTTTTTTCTATTCTGTTTTGTTAGAGATGGAATAAAAAAAGTTTTTAAGCACATGAAAGCACTTTCTGTTGCCCTTTTAATTGAACAAGAATTTTTTTTTGTTAAAATGAACAATTCTAGCCAGAAAAATGAATCTTTGCAGCATGAGAAAAAGAGCTTTAGAAAAATACACAAAAGAAAGTCATTAGTACTTGGGAAGCCTCGATTTGAATTACTGAATTTTTAAAATATGAAAATTCCAAATTTTGATTTTTAACGAACATTTTTTGAATTATTTTGATTTTAATAACTTAAATTTTTCTGAATTTTACAAAAAAAAATTGAACCTAACGATTATTTAAATCGAAGACCCCCCAATAGCATGACGGAAGAATTTTCTTTTGTTTTATCAAAAAAGTGCTTTTTGGAGGAATTGGAAGGTCATTAATTTGGTGTGTTGAGATGTTAAAAATTTGTTGGCTTCTTTAATGACTTTATAATATTTTGTCCATTTCTTTGAAGTTTAGAAGAGTAATTAAGTTGTTGAAGTAAATATTTTTGGAACTAAAAGATTGGGACTGAACTGCCAATTATTTTAAGATATAAATGACATCGATTCCAAATAAATCTCTCACCTCAACTCCACGACTTGACACAAATATTCATCTTAATCTGCAAAATTTCTTCAATCCAATAAATCCATTAGCCACAAACACTTCAGCCTTCATTTTTTTATAAACCATGCATGCAAAAACACCTTAAATTTAAATGTTAAAGATCAATCCAGTAATAATCAGCTTCTCATTTCTCATTACTATTTGCCTTCAAACATGAAAATAGAAAAAATAAGAAAAAAATACTTTCAAATGGCAATGCCGTCAATATTCAAACTTATTGTGTTGATTCTTCATTCGATTGCTTGTTTGTTGAATTGTTATGTCATCAAATCATTGAATGAGTTCATGCTCGCTTATTGCTCAATGTTTAATCCATAACGTGCTTGAGACAGCCTCTTAAAGCAATTGCGGCTGAGTGTGAAAAATTACACATGATGTGGTTCTCAAGATCCAAATTATTCATTTCCATGCCAATCGAGTTAATGAAACTCGAGAGAATTTTTTTTTTTCGCAAAATTACTTTGTGGTTGTTTGAAAAATTTAATTTTGTCGCTTTAAGGAATTGCGAGTTCTCATAAAATTTTCACAAAGACACAAAGCTGCCGCTGTGATTATGTTCATCAATTTTCGTGCTAATTTATGCTATAGAATAATTTTTGTGTTTCCGCAGCGACTCTCTTTTCAGTTGAAATTAAAATTTTCTACTAAAAATAAATTTTCTGCTTCATGGATTGCTTGATGATTTTTTTTTTTTTTTTGGAAAAAATTAAAATTTTTTGTTAATTTTAAATTTTTGCAGGCAAAAGTGATTTATTGAATTTTAAAATGGTTTTAAAGTGAATCGAATATTAAGTTTCTTGTCGTAGAATTTGAACACAGCTATTAAGCATCCCTAGCACTCTATATTAAAGTATGCAATCAAAAATTCAAAAAAGTGCAAGTTCAAATCCCAAAAGAAGCAAAAATCTAGAAAAATCGGACTTTCTTTTAAATTATTCATGATTCGAGTCCTTAACCCTCTTTCTAATAAAATCAAGTTTAAGTCCCAAATGCACACATTCAACTCAACAGCTCTGGCTTTATCACTAGTAGAAAAAGTTTTGCCATCCCAAAAATAGTCTCTGAATGCTTGAAAATACTAAGAAAATTTTAATTGCAAGCAAAATTAGTATTCCGAA
>CM047394.1:13272603-13476352 GCA_026123125.1 Chironomus striatipennis | reverse complement strand
GTATGGATGCATCTGAACTATCGACTTACGGTAGTTCATGGCGATGTCAGAGATGTTTTAATGGACTTATTGTGTCGACAAATTCTTTAAATAACGATTCGGAGTGGCATTGTGAGAGCTGTAATTCTGTTTATAGCTGTGAGGTATGATTTTGTGTTGATTGAAGTGAACAAAATTTGAAATTTTTTTTGGGGATGGAAGTGTGGGTGGTAAATTGATTACAAGTTTTGTGTATGTTTAATAAGATGTTGAGTTAAGAACGTGTAGGATGATGATGCTGATGGTTAATTTATTGAGAATATTGATTTATACCGAGAAGCATATACTGCTACTTAGTTAATTATGATGCTCTGAATTAAAAATATAATATTCTCATTAGCGGGGTACTCAGCTTTCAATTGTGGGTACACATCATTAATTAAGGGGTACGTCGCTAAAAAACTTTGTACGATAAATTAAAATGAGATATACAGTTTTGATCCTAGGACATACATGATTGATTCGACCAGATAATTCAATTTGAGGATATGAAACTTTATTTAAGAGTAGGAAACATAAATTTAGGGGTACATGACCTAAAGTTTGGGGGTCCATAGCTTACATTTTAACTTCCAGTCAGTAGTAAAATTCCTCCGAATCATAATAAAAGCATCAATGCTGGAAACTTTATGTACCAAGAACATTAGATGTAATTAAATCATGTCTTAAAAGCTCTATCATCGAATTTACTAAACCTTCAAGCCGCAACCTACATTCTAAAGAAAATATTTTACAAAAAGATCAATTTTCTTTATGAGCGAAGACTTTCATTTACCGTAGAGAAATTCCACCAGCATGAATGAAATCTATTTAAGCATATGTTTTTGAAAAGAATTTAAAGCTCTTCATTCAAAAGCTTATATGCCATTCAAACTTTTGAATTAAATTTTACCATAGTTGAGATTGAATCTAACATGTAATCAACTTTTTTTGCTTCTATCATTAATAGGAAATTTCAGGTAAATTAAATCGTCTGCAAATCCAATTAAGAACTTCAGTCAATCGACATCCAGATTCGTTAGAGAACTTTCTTATGCAGACTTCAGATGAAATCCATGAAAACCACTTATTAATTATCGAAGTAAAGTACATGCTGTGCTTGATGTATGGTAATATAGGAGGATATCATTACAAAGGTAAAAATAAATTTATGGGTGGTTGTAGATAATTATTGGAATAAATTATTGTTTGGAAGGTAGACATGATACGTATTGATAGAAAATGATGTGAATGAACTTTATTGAGATTTTTAGCATTTTGCCACGTTTTTTTGAAATAATTTCGATGTTCGATTAAACTGTACCCCTAAATATTTTTTAGAACTTCCCGAGAACCTTCTCCAACGTAAAATTGACCTATGCAAAAACGTGCTCGACATCTACAACTCTGTTGATCCCGGACGCACAAACCAACGTATGAATATAATATTTGAACTAAATTGTGCAAATATAATTGACATGAAAAATAAATTAAGCAAAAATCTCATCAATAAAAATAATGCTATGGTATGTATGTAATATGATTTATGGTAAAATAATGGCGATATAAATTGTTGTTTATGACTTTTTCTTTTCAGCATGCAATCGATCAATGCCTTAAGCAGATTAAGGACTGTTATGATGTCTTAGTGCTCGAAACGGAAAATAAAGGAATTATGGACAAGCGGTTAGAAAGGATTATGAATGAAAGTTTTATGTAATATCCATGAATGGAAATAAATCATACTCATGGAAGGAGGAGAAATTAACAGCACTTTTGTTGTCTCTTTTTTTCTCCGTTCTGTTGATATTTCCTAGCTTGTTTTTGTTACATAAATGAGGATTTTGGATCCATTTTGGCTGATTGAGTGCCATTAAGGATGGAATAAGAAATTTGTTGTTAGAAATAAAATTTATTGACAAAGCTTAGCTATCGTGTGTTGTGGATTTGTTTTGTATTATCTTTCAGATTATGATACAAAATATTTGATTTTTTTAAGAGATAATTTTGAACATGTCATGAAGAACTGGTCAGGTTCCTATTATAATTTCATGGAAGTTTAATCAACATTTAATTCTAAGTTTCAGGACTTATGGAAGCTATATCGTATGACTGAGTCGATATCTTATTTAATTCGACTAACCGACGCTCTTAAAAATCGATTATCCGACTATCCTAAAATATTATTTAATTTACATTGAAATTTTTCTTTGAAAAAGATTTAAATTTAAGCCTTTAACAGAAATCTTACCAAGTACCTTCCCAAAAATTCCTTTATCAACAACACAGACAATAAATTTTCAACTTACCCTCACTTTAATTTATTTTTCATCACTTCCACGGGTCGTAAAGATGCTATTGAGATGAGAAAGTTTTGTGGATGCTTAGATGTTGTAACCAAAAGGCTTAAACAGGAATTAACACCCAGAATACTTTCTCTTTTCTCTACATTTGTGTATTTCTTATTTTTCTATACCAAAAATTTATCTATGAACAAACAAAAATCCATTATAGAGATTTCCCGAGTGAAAGCCCAGAACTGAGAAAAACTTTTTATTTTTTCTTTCTTTGTCGTATCTAATGCCGGTGTGGTTTCGTAGTTTTGTGTGTTTGCAGTATCCTCAAAGATGGGATTTAATGTCTCTTTTTCTCGATTTTTTTTAAAAAGTTCTACAAACACTTTACTTACTTTGGTTGCCAACATATCACCAGCGGATGGAACATGAAGAAGTTTTTCCTTTGGCACCTTTGTCATTTCATCTTATTGGACTAGATTTCTAGCTTCTATTGTCCCTTTCTCTCTCTTGTTCAGTCATCTCCAAAGATTATATGTTTTTCTTCTCCATCTCACAATTGTGGCCTGAATTCAAACTTTTCTAAGTCGTCTCTACGGAAATAAAAGAGAATGAATGAGGAGGCAAAAGAAGGAAAAAGAAAAATTTTTCGACAGCTCAGAAAGGAAAGAAAACTTTTATAATAAGGACAAATATTTCTGCTTCTCACTGAGTCGAAGGGAGATTCCTTAATCATAATGTGAAAAAGATTTTATTCTGCTCTTCTTATAGACTTTTAAAGTGTATGTTTGGTATAGTCGATACTTCATTCTTTAAGCTACCGTTGGTTGTCAATTGGTTGAAGTTTTCAGTCGCCTCGTTTTTGAACAAAATTCAAAAAATGGCATCTTTTTAGAAAAATTCAAAATTGAGATTTTCAGAAAAATTCAAAATGGCGTCTTTTCAGAAAAATTCAAAATGGCGTCTTTTTGGAAAATTCAATATTGCGACTTTCAGGAAAATTTAAAATCGCGTCTTTTTAGTACTCCTTATTTAGAACAAAATGGCTGACAAATTTATAAACAAACTTAATAAAATTTTGCAAACAAACTTTCATAATTATAAGTTTTTAGAAGGATTCATTAAATATTAAAGCTGTTGTTTAAATCTACAGAAAATTATATCCAATCTCGCGAAAATTCCAAATTACCATCAAAAAACTGACAAAACATTTCCATTCTGTCCATCAAATAAATTTTCAATAATCTCGCAATCCATTTCCAAGAATAAAGTGGATGCCAAATACATAAAGCTCTTTGATCACAATAAACAGCCTTGAGATATACACATTAAACAATCCAAATCACATAAATATCATTCTTCTGTCAAAAATTGACAGAAATTTTCAATCAATATCAGCTCTACTGCTCCATTGATATCGAAAAAATAAAGAATACAAACTCAATGTCATCATCAATCACTTTAAGATTTGTGATTTAAATTATGATATGGTCCAATTTTAAAATAATTTTCATGTCAGATTTACGTGGGATTTAAGAATGTTTTGGAATATGAAAAGATTGATGAAATATCGATGAGACATAGCCCACAATATCTTGACATTTAAAGGTGAAACTAGAAAATTTTCCAATTATCTTCTTGTATTTTGAGTTGGGATTTATTTGGATGTTATGTGACAAGATGTGTGGAGGTATTGCAGAGATTTTTTAAGGGAAAAATTTTGATGCTGAATTTCTTAAGTTTTGTGATTCATACATATAAAGTTAAGCTACATAACATCCGCACACACCTCCCCCAATTTTGCTAGAATCTACTAAAATTTTTCCCTCTCCACACTTGAATGAATTTCGAACGCATTAAAAATTTTCTAATGTTTTCTCAATTTACCTTCCTAATTTTAAAATGTATGATTTTCAGCATCGATCAATATTTGCCAGATAGGAAAAATGAAATTTTTTCCTCATCAAAATCGAGAAAATTCGAGAAAATTTCTTCATCTTTACCTGAAACGTCTTTAAATGAAAAGCGAAGCGTAAAAATTGATGGGATGGGAAAAATTTTGTTAAAAACTTTTAGAAATCACGAAATAAAGTTTTATTAATGTTTCTTCCACCTTTTAGCAGAAATTTTGAGGTTGGGTGGGGTTATTGAATGTATTTTAGGATGGCTGGTTGAGCGATTGAATGGAAATGTTTTGAGCTTGTTTATCGAAATGAATACTGTGTCTTGTAATAATTAATAGCTAGGTTCGATCTAAAATGAGCTTTTTGGTTCTTGTATGGAAAGGGAATAAGGGTATGGCATCTTTTTGGAACATACACGTCAGAATCATTCCTTTCACCTCATTTTAATGCGCTTTACTCAACCCTACTCAACACATTCCGTAATTTATTCCAGATACACCAAAAATTTCCTTCCCTACCTTAATGACGTGAAAATGATTTTTTGTTTCTTTATTTTTTTAAAAAAGTTTCAAAAATGAAAAAAAAAAATCTTAATTTTGTAAAGCAACACCAGAGAAAAAGGGAAAAAATCTAAAGTTTAAGCGAATTACTTTTCGAAGTGTAAATGAGGTGCTGATAAAAACTTGTCATTAATGAACAAAGCCTAAAACGAGAGAAAAAAAAGGCGGTAAGGTATGTAAATTGAAAAGTTTTTTTTTCTCTTCTGTTTTTCGCATCCACGATCCACAACCGTCTTCATCACAGATTCTTGCTGCCTTCCAAAAAAAACTTTTTTTTTCTTTCGTTTCTCTTACCTTTTGGCGTGATGTACATGATGATATTTCATAAACTTTTATTGTGTTGTTTTCATTTCAATGCGAATAAATGAAACGTAAGACTCGATTGAAAGGATTAGAATACTTGAGATTCTGTGACGCTGTTTTTTTGTGAAAGTTTTTCCATTGATGAAGTCATAAAAGATTTTGCACGTGGTTCATTTGAAAGTTTTTTTTAATTCCGTGGCTGAATCAGAGAACTTGTGTCAGAGGTGTAGCGAGGATTTTTGGCTGCAATAATATGAGTTTGGTAGATTCCTGACTACTTTAATGGAACATCCAAAATCAGTTCAAAAACCCGAAACACATTCAGATCACATTCCTCCTCCCAAACCTTTCAAGCTTTATAGATGGCATATAAAAGTACTGCAAAACAGTATGTCAATAAGCACCAACAGCTTCATCTAACACGTCATCAAAAAAGTTTACCAACTGAATAAATGAAAATGTGATTTGATTGTTTAATTTTCTCATTTCCTTTTCATTTATAAATTTTTGCTTCCTGTCTTTTCACCTCCATGGTGATGTGATGAAAATTTAGCATTTACAAAAAATATTTAGGTCACTTTTGAAGCTTATTTTAAAGTCAATTCAAATTTTTATTTTTGATTGAATGAAGAAAAAATTTAGAAAAATTGGGTAAGTTTACTGGATCAAAATTTTATTGTTTTAATGCAAAAAAAAAAAAATAAACAAAATTGTATGTTTTACTTAATTCAAATAAAAAAAAACTATTTATTCATTCACATCAACACTTGAAAAAAAAGTCATAAAAATTCAAGCATCTACTATAAAACTCGACGAATAAATGCACATATGCAAATTAATAAAAACAAATGAATAAAATTTAATCGCTGACTTTTGTGTGATGTGAAAAATAAAATCCACTCTTCATGCAAATGCATTTTCAATTTCAATATTTTAAAACTTGAATTGAAGGTGGATGAGCAGTTGGATTGTTTGAGTTGGTCACAATTGATAAAATTTTGATGATTGAAGATTTTTGTGCAAATTTTGTTAAGAATTGAACTTTCAGAATGAAAATATACCGATTTAAATCCTTGAATCCTAGATCCTTAAATTTTTTATGAATTTTATCTCAAAAAATACTTGAAATTGCCAAAAATTAAATCATCAAAAAATGACTTCAAAAATCATGTAAATTATTAATTAAGTCCCAAACTTCTCCAAACTTAATTAATTAGCAAAACAAAAATTCCCTTAATTATGATTGAAAATTTACATAATTTTCAAAACTTTTCAACAAAAGTGTCAAACAAAAAATTAAAAACATTTCTGCAATCAAAAACTTCGTCACTGCATCCCACCCATATGAGCACATCTCAAACTTTATTCACTCATGTTGTTTAACTCGAAAAATTTTATATTTCAATATTTGATGAGTTTTTATTTTATATTTTTAAGCGAAATGGCATTTCCATCGTAATTTTCATGAGAGTTGATGTTTTATGATATTTTAATAAAAGCAGATGAATTTATGGTATTTACATCAAAAATCATCACTTTCGAATGAAATGCGGAAAATGTTTGAAGAAAGAAAATGTTGGATAATGGAGAGTGATGAATTTATGAAAAGCTGAACAGTGAAATGTTAAGGATTTATTTGTGGAAAGTATTTTTAAGTGAATTAAATGGTAAATGGCTGACGGGTGAGAGAAATTGTTTAAACTTTTTTAAGAGAATCTCAACAGGTTGTATGAAGTTGTTTGTTCTTTTTATGGAAATTTCTTTTGATTTAATATGTTTTTGAATGAATGTTTCCTGGATTTCGAGTCTAGTTGGAGTTCTGGCTTGATTAAGCTAATATTTATGCAATAAAATTTAAATGTCAAATTTTGAATCTCATAATTTCAACGCAATTTCTTATAATCCTTAATAATTACTTCCTACTAATTTCATTCCAAATACTTTTCCTCGTAAAATCCTCCAAAACAACCTCCAAGAAATATTTCATTTCCTAATAGATTCTCAGAATATTCTCTGAGCTCCTTCAAATATTAGCAACATCATTAAATTTATTTTCACAATGGCGTTATGCCAACATAAAAATTACCAAGAAAACATCATCAAATAATTCATGAAAAGCTCATAAAAGAGCCAACAATCAGTATACACATTGAATGTACTTATTAGGAACATTTAATGGATGTGGCATACAAATAAGATGCTAATAACAATTTTTTCATCATTTAGAAGGAGATGAAGTAGTGAATGGATTGGGGCTGAATTGCATTTTGAGTAAGTAAGGTTAGATTGGAAAACGCTTAAGGTTTTGTGATTTTATAGTTTTTTTTTTGATCCAAAATATGAATTTTAATTCTTTAAGTCAGTGTTGGTCAAACTTTTTGTGCTAATTACAAACTAATGTGCCATGAAACATGAATCGGCCAGTACTACTATTAGGTGATACTAAAAAGACAATTCAAAGCTGTTCAGACATCAAATAACTAAATTCAGCATCAAAATACCACCTTCAAACTGCATCCATAACTTCACATCCACCTCACAAAATCCCGCTAAAAAATCTCATCGTAGGAAGCAGAGAGCAATGTTTATGACAGAATATCTTTCTTTCAATAGAATTGAAATGATAAATCAGGTGTGTGTGAAGTACGGCCGAGACCTATGTCGATGTAACTTTTTAAGTGTACGTAAATTATGTCATAATATTATGTCAATTCCAAAAATGCATAGTTTGAATTTTGTCACCCCTAGGAACATTCGTACCAGCATACCCGATTTTGGTCAAAATCTCGGCCATACTTCACACTTACTTGAGCCTAAATTTCTCGTAAGTTTTAAAGTTTTATCAAAAAGTAACTGTGCCTGAATTTTGTCGCTATATTGTGGAACATTTAAGACCAAAGAAATTTTTTTTTCATTTTCATACTTTTTTCGTATGAGCCAAATACTAAAAAATCGAAAATTTCGATTTTTCAAAATTTGTGTTTAAAAAATTTCTTTTTGCATGTGATTTATGTCAGAATTATGTCAATTAAGAAAAACACAAGAGAAATTTTTTTTGGTCGATCTTCTTCTCAGAAAACGAATTTTTTAAATTTTGGTCAAATTTCACCATTTTTTCAGTTATTTGGCCATAACTTTGCCATATCTTGACCATATATCATGTTTTATACCTCGTTGGATGCGTATTGCAATGTTTTATAAGATTTCATTAAAAGAATTAAAATATAAGATCATCCTAGGGGGGTAGGAATCGATAAGTGAAATATTGAAGCTTGAAAAACACTAAAATATCATTTATATCAAGTTAAATGGCTGAAAAAGTTTACTAACAATGTTTACTACCGTTTCTAAGAGTTTCAGCTAATTTGGATGAAATATTGTCGAGTTATGAATTTCTTTCGAAAAATCGAAAATTCTCACTTTTGAACTCATTTTTGAAGCGTTAAATGACATTTCTGGCAATCACTGATAAAAGTTTTTTAATGGTCTAAACGTTAGCTGTAATATATGCTAGTTTTTTGAATTTTTAAGACCAACCTATGCGCAAGAGGCAAATATGTTGAAAAAATTACGATTTTTTAAATTTTTCGAGTTTCTGACTATTAGTATGAAATGTTTTCATACCTTTTGTATTTTTTCATGAAACTTAATAGATGAATTGACCAATAAAAAAAAAGTTCACAAAAATTCATTCACTCAGTGAGGAACTCGAATTTTTTTAAAATTACTTTTACCAGAAACACATTTTGGGCCTGTATGGGTTTTTTTATGAACGACAAAAAGAATTGTGAGTATTTTTGAACTCGTGAAATTCGAGACTATAAGTCATCAAAGTATTATGATTTTATTCCCTAAAATCGATTTTCAGCCCACTGTACGATTTATAGGAATAAAAAATTCATAACTCGACATTATCTAAACCAAATTAGCTGAAACTCTTAGAAACGGTAGTAAACATTGTTAGTAAACTTTTTCAGCCATTTAACTTGATATAAATGATATTTTAGTGTTTTACACTCATTTAGCTGTTTTTCAAGCTTCAATATTTCACTTATCGATTCCTACCCCCCTAGGATGATCTTATATTTTAATTCTTTTAATGAAATCTTATAAAACATTGCAATACGCATCCAACGAGGTATAAAACATGATATATGGTCAAGATATGGCAAAGTTATGGCCAAATAACTGAAAAAATGGTGAAATTTGACCAAAATTTAAAAAATTCGTTTTCTGAGAAGAAGATCGACCAAAAAAAATTTCTCTTGTGTTTTTCTTAATTGACATAATTCTGACATAAATCACATGCAAAAAGAAATTTTTTAAACACAAATTTTGAAAAATCGAAATTTTCGATTTTTTAGTATTTGGCTCATACGAAAAAAGTATGAAAATGAAAAAAAATTTTCTTTGGTCTTAAATGTTCCACAATATAGCGACAAAATTCAGGCACAGTTACTTTTTGATAAAACTTTAAAACTTACGAGAAATTTAGGCTCAAGTAAGTGTGAAGTATGGCCGAGATTTTGACCAAAATCGGGTATGCTGGTACGAATGTTCCTAGGGGTGACAAAATTCAAACTATGCATTTTTGGAATTGACATAATTATGACATAATTTACGTACACTTAAAAAGTTACATCGACATAGGTCTCGGCCGTACTTCACACACACATAAATCACGAAAAATTTATTGTAATCGCTGAATGGAGGAGGGAGCAAGAAGAAGAATTTTTTTTCTTACAAATTTTTCTTTCCATAAAATGTTGCTGATATAAATTCTTTCTTGTGTTCTTCTTCTTTGCTTCGTTGTGTCTCTCTCGGTCCTTTGTGCTTCTGACAATATCGTTTGATTCCTTCATTTTTCTTCCACGTCTATTGAGGAGAAGCATGTCTTTTAGTTGATGGTAGTTTTCTTATCTGTTGTTTCTGGTAATTCAACTCTTTTGTGATGTCACTTTTGGAGGGTTGATTGGGTTGACGGGTTATGAAATTGCTAGAAATAATGATAATTTTGACGAATTTTACTGGAAATTAGGGTTTCTGAAAAACTTCGTTTTTTCTAGTCTAGAATTCAAATTTAAATTTTATTTTAAATATTAAGTGCAGATTTTAATTTTAAAAAGTTTTGAAAATTTAATTTACAACGTTTTTTTTAAAAAAAATTAAGTTTCAAAAATTCAATTTTTTACAATTTTTTATCACCATTTTATAAATTTAATTTTTTTAAAGAATCAATGACAGCATCTCAAATGCTTCGTCAACTTCCATCAAACTCATAAAAACAACAATCTAACTTCTTCTTTCCCCCTTTCCTTCTCATATTGAACAATAATAAAGAGACACACACAAAAAACGAGAGAACATAAATAAATGACATTAATATGTTCGTCATAATTTTATTATTGATTATAACTTTTGATACGTTGTATACATTTCTATCATATACACGATATATCCTCATTTCAGTCGTTGGGTAAGCAAAAATAATAAAATAAAAAAAAGCTGTATAAAAGAAGAATGATGTGAATTTGGCAGCAACAAAAAAAGAAACTTTTTCCTGTTCCTTAATGCTTATCTAATATTTGATATGTGTAGACTCTTCTTTGTGGATCTTTGCTGCTTTCAATACCAGAAATAATAATATTTCTTCACTGATAAGCTGTCAATCTGGCTATAACCATTTATTTTGTAGTATTCAGGGGATGATGACTTTGGGTTGGGATGTTGTGTAACTATTCATGCCTAAATATCAATAAAAGGCAGTAAGGGTCCAGTAGTTTAGTTAATTAAAAGGAAATAATAAATATTTAATTCAATGTAACGTAAAGACAAAGGTTTGAATCCTACTTATAATCGAAGTTATTTGTCATCAAAATTTTGCTCATTTTTAGTCATTTGTCATGATTTAAGATCCAAAATGAACTTTAAGTTCCAAAATGTCGATAAACTTTAAGTTCTATTTTTGATATCAAATTCTTCCAAAAAGTGTCCATCTCAATCTCAACCATAAAAACATCTCAACTCGCCTCTACTCTTTCATCGATCCCTATAAAAACTACGATATGCCATACTTAACCGTCAAGAGGTCACAAATTTATATAAGAGAAACAAGTATAACGGTGGTCACTCGTGACCGACGAAAGCGCATTTTCCGCGATCAGTAAATATACAAAGAATTAAAACCCCAGAATTACAAAGCCAAATATTTAACTATAAACATTCTTTATTTACCCAAAAATTTAAAATTGACAGAAAAAAATGGATGAAAAACATTATGCAATATAGAATTAAAAAAAAGCAAAAAAGTATTTTGGTCACGGGCTAGGTTTGAACCCATGACTCTCATGATAGGAGTTGCGCACTCTACCACTTACGCCACTGATGCTCTTTTTTATAAAATATTAATGTGACAATTTGATTTTTTATATTGATGAGTTTTTTTTAATAATAGTGAATTATTTTACAATTTTCACAAAATTTTCCGGAAAAATTATGAAAAATCCATGAAAATAGAAAACTAAACAACTAAAATATCAAAAAATATAAAAAAGGAATTATCTATGAAAATTGTATGAAAATATTGAAAATTTCAACAAAAATCGTCGGAAAAACTCGAGAAAATTGTGAAAATGGAAAATTATGACATGATTCAATATTAAATGTCATTAGAAATCAAAAAAGTATCAAAAAAGCAAAAAAGTTTTTGTCATCGGTGGGATTTGAACCGAGGAAAGCTGAGTTTTTGAAAAGTCAACATTTTAGTGCATTCGACCACACTAACACATACAAAGAAATGGCATTTTGGCACTTTTTACGCTGGTTCCAGCAGAGGAAGTGACCATTCGTGCTGATTTTTGGTTACATGGTAGCCAGACATGTCACACACATTTTAAGCCAAAAACCGCATCAAAAAAGCTTAATCCCTAGGAGGAGATGCGATGACAGACAGACAGACGGACGGACGGACAGACAGACAAAGTGCGGATAATAGCGTCCTTTTCCCAAGAGGAAAATGCGCTAAAAAAAATCAATCAAGTAAGCAGAAAAAAGTCTAGTGTCAAAAGGAAGTGAATGGACAAAATAATTTCAATTCAATGTCGAAGCGAATGAGGCGTTGGATAATGTTTGGACGGCATACATTAATTAAATACTTCTTGAGAGTTCAATCACGTTTGTTGAGTGTTATAGACGTGGGAATGACTCTCGTAGAGATGGAAACTTTTTTTTTTTGGAGCTTGGCTCTCATCTCGTTTCAAACTTCATTAAATCAATATTTCTTTTTGGATGGAAATAAAGGAAAAGTTTTTTGTTCTTCCTCGTATTGAGATGAATTTTGGAAAGTTTAGTGACATTTATATCTTGAGATGGAAAGCTTTCCGTTCTGTCCATCATACGAAAAGTTTTGAGAGGATAAAGAAATTTTTCGGGGATATTTTTGTTGTGAATTCTGTCAACTCAACATCTCAAACAATTTTCAAGTTTCGCATCCACATTCCATGCAATTGCACATCCAATTTCATTATTTTTCCAAAAGGCAATAATTTAATTAAAAACTTTTCAGTTCCAAACCCAAACAGAAACTCAACGTCAAAAAATGCGACAATCCACAAAAAACAGACCATAATGAACATCTAAATCTAATCGTCCACAAAGATGAAAAAACTTTCTGCTTCATTTGGTACCAATTATGATTTTTTTCTTTACTGAGCATGAAATTTTTCTGGCACTGAAAAATCGCGTTCTAAACTTTTTGTTTTTGTTCTCATTTAAAAGCTCTTTGTGGCTTTCATTGGATGTAATAAATTTTTATTCATCAGATCGTATCCAATTAGGATGGAAGCTTATGACTTTTTGTTGCGACACTTTGGACTGTAATAATTTTTAAGTTAATTATTTTTTGGTGGAATAAAATTCAGGGATGGTGAAGCATGTGGATTAATGCTATAAAAAAACAATGGACTGAATTTGTTTCCTTAATTTGGTTCTGAACTTACTATTAACTCTCCAACACGGAACTTTCATAAATTCACGTTAAATTCAAGTAATCCTGCTTTCAAAAACAGCCCTTAGGGACAAAATTAAGTCTCGATTTCAAATAAAACAATTGAAATTGAGCACATCAACTTTATTTTATTTCCACTCTCGTCATCAATACTATCGAAAATAAGTGGCATTGGATACAATTTTTTTTATTCCACAATTCTGCTTCTGCCATCGATTCCCAATAATTTTTTATTGCAATCTATAGGAATGGAACAAATTGATGTTTGAGAACTTTTATGCTTTGTTTTTCTCTCTTTACATGGATATTACAATTTTTTTTCTGTACAGTCATCTCTACGCTATACTATTCAACACATACACTCATATATTTGTTAAGCCATAGTGTTACATTTATTGATCGTTTCAAGATATAATCTCGAGTTGGAAAGTCATTTTTGGTTGGTGTTTTGTTTTTTCGTAAGTTGATTATGATTTTTATCCTGTTTGAGCTGTTGGAAGGGAATTATTGAAGTTTTTGTGTTTTGGAAGGTAATGAACTGAGAATTAAATGATGGAATTCAAGTTTAATCAATTGGAATCGATTTTGCACTTCTATTCAGGAAGTTATGCTATTGTTCTGGCTACTAAGTGACGATAGATTGATAATTAGCCTGGAGTAAATTTACACTATGATTTTGCTGCTATTAGGTATTGCAAATTTACATAAGAATTTTTAAATTTGAAAATTTTCATGGATGCAACATACCTGCCATTTTGTACTAAAATAAGGAGTACTAAAAAGCAGCCATTTTGAATTTTGTACTAAATCGGTCATAAACTAGGACAAAGCGACAAAATCTATCAAACAAAAACTCCATTTTCTATGCCAACATACAAAACATACTCATAAGATTAGCAAGGAGTAGTGCGAGGATGTAGAGAGGAAAAGTCAAGAATATGTGAAGAGCACTATCTGCAATTTATATGTTTGTTTATCATACTTTCTTATTTTCCTCTTATTTTCACACATTCTCCGTCAATATGTATGTAAATGAAAAAGATTGTTTTGATTTTCTCACAATTTCTTTTCTATTGTGTTCCATTTTCTTCTTTTTTATGCGCTACCATAGTTGCAAATCATAAAAAAAAAAATGTTGGAGATGAGTGCCATAAGAAATAAGGTCAATAAAGAAAAATTTATTTTTATTAAATCTTCTTCATTGTTTATCGTAAGTCATTCTGTCTGCCAAATGCAATGCCATTCATCTTTTCGTTCCGGGTCTTTTTTTCTATTCACTATTAATTTCATCTTTTTTCTCTCAGTTGCTTCAGTTGTGGTTCCGAAAATCCTTCTTAAAATCACATTCATCACTTCGAATTAATTGCCCCTATAATCCATTTTTCATGTCGTTTACAAAAAAAGTACATTAAAAGAAATTAAAATACGAAAAAAAGAAGGAAGGAGGAAAGAAGTTCTTAAGTAGCATTGAAAGTAGGTGGGGTGTGTGAGGGCGTTTTGGAATTTTACTTCAGCCGACGAGAGTTTATCGCTGAAATTGAATGAGAACAAAATAATGTTGCACTTGATGTATACATTCATTTTACCTTAATGCTTTTTCTTCTCTCTTTCTCTTCCTGTATTCAGTCGCACATTCCTTACTGAAGATATTTCTGAGTTAATGGAACGTTTCCGCTATTCTTGCTCTCTGTAGCATTGTCTTCTGGCTGTTAAGCGCATTTTTGACATCATGAGGGGTTGAAACAATTATATTCATGCTTTGGGCGTCTGACTGCCTTGTGAATTAGTGCTGTGTGGGTGTGGTAACGTGAAATTATGGTTTGTTGTGGATATTTTTAGAATTGCTGAAATTTATTGTGTCTTTTGTCTTGAAAATTTAGCAGGATCGTGTTTGTAAGTAGCTATGGCTTTATGAGGTAATGTTCAAAAGATTTTGCATACAAAAACTATTCTATTGATCTGGCGGTACAGGTTCGAATCCTAATAAAAACATTTTTATCATTCTAAGGTTTTTAGAACCGAAAAACTCAATAATCGAAATGAAATTTAGCTCAGTGGTAATTACGGAAACTAGACTAGATTAAAATTGAACCATTAGGTCATATTTCGATCTCAGAATTAAAAGATGCTTAAAGTAACGGTGTTGATCACAACTTTGGGAAATTTTCTAGATCCAAAAGTTTGTCATCATTTATAAATATCCCCAAATAACAATAATATATGCGCTTCATCCAATTCACATATCCATAACTCTACTTTACCTTTCTATCGTCACTAAATTTTAATTCAGACATTTTTCCTCTCATTTCTAGAAAGGAAGACAATTCTTTCTTTTTTTCTCAAACGAATGAAAGATACGAAATATTAATTTTTATAACATCCATAAGAAGAAGAGAGAAGAAGAATGAAATGAGAAGAAAATGCTCATAAATTTTGAAATTTTTCACGAGATATTAACCTTTATGTGCTCTTAAAAGGCAGCATTGAAAGACGATAGAAATTTATAAGTCTTTAAAAAATAAAGTAGAAAATGAAGAAAAAAAAAGTTGTACAATTTGAGGCACATAAACAAATTTAAGAGGTAGAAGAAGTAACGCCATGCATGAACATCCATAAAAGATTTTTTTTTTCCTCTTCTCAGAAAGAGAAATTTATGAAATTTTTCTTATTGCATTTCTTCTTGAAACAAAGCTGTTGACTTCAAAGGGAAATTTCTGCTAAATGCGCTCCCGATAAGGAGTAAGACTTCGCACTTAACAGCTTCCTACAGCTTGCTTGTTTTATTTAAAAATTGACTTTACTCTCAAGTTCTTCTATTTATTTTCTCGAGATTTCATATTAAAGATAAGAGTGCTGAAATTCTTTTTTGGGGGGGTTGTTTGGATGTGATGGCTCGTGTGGATATATTCTGAATTGTTGATTGAACTTCAGATGAATTATCATATTTGTGTAAGAAGTAGGTAATCTGGTTGATGTACCTTCGATCATAGGTTCGAATCTCAATAAGAAACTTCGAATCTTTGAATCTTTTGTAGACAAATGACCATAGTAAGTATCTCCAGAAAAATATTACCATATGAATTTGGGTTATTGAACATCATTTACGATCGTTCCCTTACTTTCTTTTCCACTTAAAAACGGAAGGAAGAAAGAATGAAGAAAATAAGGAAAAAAAAAGTTCATGATGCAAGTAGGCTTTCTCGAAATCCCGATCCCGACTGATTTTCGGGATCGGGATCGGGATCGGGATTTCCCGGGAAATCCCGGGATTTCCCGAAAGATATTTTTGAAAAATTCATGTGTATTTTATATCCAACTTTAATATTTGAATGAAGTTAATTAATTTTTAAAAGTTTTTAGTTTTTTGGATACAATTTTATTAAAATTAGTCATTAATGGTTGAAAAAAATTAAAAAATTAAAAATTAAATAAAATGGAATAATACTGGGGGACCTCGATTTGAGTAATTGTTTGGTTCCGGAAAAAATCTACTCGAATCGAATTTACTCAAATCGAAATCGAAATCAAAATTTACTCAAAAATGAATTTTTATATGGGGACACTTTAGTTACTCAAATCGAATCTACTAAAATCGAATCTACTCAAATCGAGACAACTCAAATCGAGGTCCCCCAGTATATGCTTTAGAAAGCATCATTGATTTAAAGAATTGTTTTCATATTATTATATATAGTCATTATAATAATATTTCCTAAACTAATGTAAGGTTTCATTTTTCAACTCAATTTTCGATAATTTGTCATGGTTAAAAAAATATACATAAATTTCAAAAAATTTTGGTTGATTTAACGAATTTTTTAAAACGTGAACCAAATAAAGGATCAAATGACATTGAATTTTAATAAAATTGAAAGATAAGGTTTCTTTAAAAATCAGTTTTAAATAAATAGAAAATGGAAAAAAATTGAAAAAAGTTCTAAAAAAATATTTTACTATGCAAATGGTTCAAGTCGGGATTTTCAATCCCGATCCCGAATATTTTCGGGATCCCGGGATTATTCGGGATCGGGATTTCCCGGGATTTCCCGATCCCGATCCCGATAGCGAGAAAGCCTAGATGCAAGCACAAAACTATTTCTATTTGACTTTTTCCTCTTTCCGTGTTTTTTCTCCCCAAATAAAACTCAAATCTCTATATAAAAAGGCAGATGAGAACAAGTTTTATAATTTGAAGATATTTATCAACAATTATGAAACGATGATGAAAGTAAAACATTTAAGTATTCTCAAAAGGTTAATAGCTGACTCTATTTGTTCTTCAATTGGCAAGTAGATTTAGCATGGATTTTCATTATTTTGTACATCCTGATTCCATATTCACCATCAATTGTGTACAAAATACTACAATAGCCTAACAATGAGTGTGTCATATTTTTTTCATATCCCCACACTACACACATACACGTGAGTTGAATATCGATATCAGCGATGTGACGGTTCAATAGATGAGAAGAATGGAGAGCGGAAAAATACTTTATTTACACATATATGAAGAGCATGAAACTAACACAAATCATCACTGTATCGAGAATCTATTCTATGGATATAATTTTTCTTATTCCAACAAAACATGGCAAAAAAAATATCTTCTTAGTCTCCATAAAAACAATGCTGTTGGATGAAAGAAGCTTTTCGGCGAATGTAAAGAAGTGGAGGAGAGGAAAATGAGAAAGGGGAAGAAAACTTGTGGGATTGTGGTTGATGATGAACTATCTAAGCGCATTTTAAAAATGAAATGATGCAGAACAGTCAAAACTTTGGAAATAATCAGAATTAATAGTAGTATAGTTTTGAATTTCGTAAAAAAGATTTGAGCTTTCGTCATTTTGTTTTTTTTTTTTCGTAAAATTCAATCTATTTGGATACTTTTTGTTCATATAATACTGATTTCTTGATAGTTTGGAGACTAAATCAAAAGATCTATCTTGTTTAAAAATTCCATTCTGGTGGAAAGTCCAAAATTAAGAATTTTTCAAATATTTTTAATCAGTCATTTTGTACTAAACTTAGTAGTACTAAAAAGTTGTCATTTTGAATTTTTGTTCTAAATCAATCTGCACTATTAATTTTTCAATGTTTTTATCATCAAAGAATTAAGTCCTTACAAAAATTTTAAAACTCAAAATCCACAAAAAGTTAACAATCAGATCTTCTCCTTTAAATCTCAAATATTCCCAATCCACAAGTCAAACTGAAACCACAAACTTTATACCTTCCTCCTACATCTTACAAAATACAAAAAATAGCAAAAAAATACCCCAAAAAAAGAAACTTTCTCTCCACTAATCTCTCTCATTCTTTCCAATTTGTTTTATTGAGTTTGAGTTTCGTTTTGCTGTTTTCCTTATTCTGACTCGTTTTTATTGTCCTTCCAGGCTTCTGTATTTGATACTTGGCTAAGCAAAGCATGACAAAAACAACAATACAAGAATAAAGATTCTATTGGTAAAATTAATGTTTGGATATTGTTTTCTTATTTCTATTCATCTTCTTGCTCTTGTTAGAAATTCTTTTGGTATCTTCTTTTGTCGTTTGCTTAGCAAGAGACATGTAAAAATAGAAAAAGATTGTTTAGAAGACAAAAAATGAAAGAATATTTTTAGCTCAATTTGGCAACCAATTTTGATGATGTTTGTCTGAAGGTGGAAAATTTGTTGACATGGAAAATTTAAAAATGATTTTTTTCTGTGTGACTCAAAGAAGAAGCTTTGATGGATACTATTTATATCATTGAGGTATGGTCACTTGCTTGCGTCTTATTTGATGACGAATTTTTCATGGGAAAATTGGTAATTTGATTTTAGGGGTTTATATATATTTTTTTGATGAATAAGCAGATGTAGGTGCTGCTTGAATTTTGGAAGATTTATCTGAAAAATGATTAGCAGAAATGTCAGTCGTCAGTTTTGATTGAATTTGATTTTTTTCTGTGCGTTCTTTGTACCTAATTTGAAATAGGCTGACGTAAATGATTATTAAGAATATATTTGACATCATTTCGTAGAGTTGAATATAAATTATTCAAGCTTTGAAATGCTGCTTCACAGGTTCAAGAATTGACTTATATTAGATATAAATACCTGGTTTTATTTCATAATCCTCGATCCTTATTGTTTATAGCCGTGTTTCTCAAATTTTTCAGCTTAGGCACCTTTGCAGGTGAATTCTTGATAGCATCTAAAGTAAAAGGAAGAAGTCAAATTTTTTGAATGCTCCTAGGGTATTGCCGGCAAGAGTTTGAGAATGACTGATGTAAAATCTACTAAAATCAAATTTGTCATCGTAATGGTACAATAGGACCCGTCTTCGATAGGGATCACAGTGCCTCCAGCTAGTCATGGCAGCTCACACTTTTCGTTGGACATTGGACTCCGTTTTCGTGCTGAAAGATGCATTATTGGCTATATTGGAACCCTTTTATTATTATTATTATTATTATTATTATCGTAAGGGTCAATGGTCCTTATATTTTCGTTGTGTACTTATATTTTCAAAATTTTCAAACTAACCCAGACAGAATCATGTCAAAGAATTTAAATTAAATCTGGATTAGTCTGTATCCCTTTTAAAAATGCGCCATCATAACTCAAAACTCCACATTCATCCACTAACGACCTTCCTTTTATATCGGTGTCATCCAAAAAAAGAAATCCTAATCAAATAACATGACAAATGAACATATTCAGTACATGTCCATCAAATCTTTTTGAAATGACTTTAAGAAAAGGAATCATGGGAAGTAAGGCCACACACAAAAGAAATGGGAGCATCATACAGACAAATCTAATGTAATAATCCAAATAAATATTTTTCCATGGAAAAATAATGATTTTCATTTATTTTTGTATTTATCATGAAGACATGAATGGAATGACAATCATCATCATTTTGGGTGTACACAGTCATTTTTCTTGTACTTATTTTTTGTTACTTCCTTTTTTTTAACAATTAATTTATTCAATCAAGATGAAAAATTAAATTCAATTTTCTCCAAAAAATTCATGACGTGATTAATGCTTTTTCTGTTGAAGCTATTGTATGTGTGTATGTCTGAAAATGATTCAATTCATTTGGATGATGTATGAGAGTCTGTGAATAATTTAAGATGAAAATTTTTTGGGTACTTGAACTCTGCTTTTTTGTTTGTCTGAAATTTTATTTTATTATTTTTTATGAAATCTCTTTTTTGATTTAATTGTTGTGTTTATGAGGTTCCTTTTGGTATGTTTTTTCCTTGAGGCTTTTGTGGTTTTGTTGAAGTTTGAATGAAGATCTTTGAAAATGAAGTTTAGAAATGCAAATGAAAATTTATTTTGTTGAGCTTTTTTTTCTTTTGTGAATTTTTTTGCTTTCTAATTTAAATTGTTTTTTATTATTTGTGGTTGTAAGTTGAAGTACACCTTTGTAATCTTTGTGTAGTCATTTAAAGCAGTTTAATTTGATTTTTGCAAATATTTTATTTCAGTGCTGTTTACTTATGACGTTCATCAAAATTATGAATTTTTAGCCCCTCCCCCCTCTTTCGAAATCTTCATTCAAAAAAATCTTTTGTATAAAACTAACACTTCGCCTCAGAACCTCCGCATCATCTAAAAATTAGATATCATAAGTGAACGACTTCATTGTTTAAAATTGAATTTTAGAGCAAATGGATTTAGAATTATCATTCTCAAAAGTATCAATTTCAAATTTTATAAAAAATATGAATTCTTTTATTATTGCTATTCTGAACCCCCATCTTACATACATTGAAATATTGACTCCACAAATAAATACTTATAAATTATAAACTCAATATCACTGATTTATTTCTTCATTTTCAATAATTTTAACTTATTTTTTCAATCTAAAACTTACATAAAAAGAAAAATCTTAATTAATTCCGACAAAAACTTCCAATTACTTATAAAAACTGCAGTAAGAAGCAATCTATAATTCTATATAAATTTTCCATCATACGTATGATACTATTATACTAGTAAGCATACTCAAATAATATAAAGCTCACATCTTCGTTTGGATCTAAAAATAATAATAACATTGCAGAAATATCATCATACTCAAACATCCATCAATCTTCTGAAAATATTCTTGATGTGCTTAATTTATTCATATGTACTAATAATAATTCATTATTTTCTATTCAGTCTGCAATTAATATTAAGCTCTGTGTTCGTCAGAATATTTTTTTCCGAGAATAAGAAAATAACGTCTAGATGTGTCTTACATGACATAATTAGATGATTTCATATTCATTTGTACTTTGAATTATTATTATGAATTGACGTCAACTGGAGTGAGTTTTGTGTAACGTATTTGAAAAATTTGAAATAATTCTCTCAAAGGATGATTTTTTGAGGATTTAAAAATGATTTTTTCTGTTAAGGATATTTTCATGTCTTTCCACATTTTTTTAAAACTTAAAATTTTATTTTCATTAGTTTCATTGGTTTCAATTTTTTATGCATTTTTTAAAACTTTAACACTTTTTTAATTTTTTATGAAAAGTTGATCCATTTTAGTTTTCTTTTATTCTATCTCAAAATAAATATATAGTCACCCTTCTTTCCCCTTAACAATACAGCGCATAATCCAACATAGTTGAGTAAATTCAAACACGTTTTTTCACCATACACCAAAATAACCACGTGTACTTCAAACATAATCGAAATGAAAATAATAAGACGACAAAAATATTTTGACAGAATGCAACAATCTTGCTTTATTTGCAGTCAGATAATGCATTGAGCAATTTAATCATCTGGGCTTTATCTTGTCTTTATCTCAATTGTTGATGCACGAATTTTGCAGATAAAATGCTCTGATTTTATAGAATGGAGCTTATTCTGTTGCAGTTTTCACTATGGGTAGTCGGGAAGTTATTTCTTATGATTTGTGAGTGAAATATTTAAAAAATAAAATTTTAAAAATTAAACTAAATTTTTTAAAAAATAATTTTTAAATTCTTTTAATTTTCAGACCAATTTCACCATCAACTGATGACCGTCTCATCTACAAAAATGGTGAAGTCAATTTTTCAAAGGAAAATATTGGACATCACAAGCATTACTTTACTGATATTTTTGCAACTTTAATAGATTTAAAGTGGAGATACTTATCATTTGTTTTTGTTGCCAATTTTCTAGTTTCCTGGCTAGTTTTTGCGGTCTTTTGGTTTTTAATTGCATTCTTTCATGATGACATTGATTACTATGAGGAATGGATGAAGGCAGATGATAAAGAAGTTTTTGAAGCAAATACGAATCATACACCTTGCGTCAGGAACCTGTTTACTTTCTCATCAGCATTATTATATTCAATTGAGGCACAGAGTACGGTTGGTAAGTTGATTTGATGGAGATAATGGTATAGAGTCAATTAATAAGTTAAAAAATTCATATTTTCAGGATATGGCTTCAGACATGTGACTATTGAATGTACTGGTACGAATCTTGGATTTTTTTTAATTGTATCTTTTTTGAATATTTTTAAATGTCAAATCCATTACCAGGTGCGCCAATCATCCTCATCATCCAAATGTAAGCTCAAATCCAATTACAATTCTCTTTAAATTCCCTTTAAAAAATTCTCATCCTCAGCTTAATTGGAGTCCTCATTGAAGCAGTAAGTCATGCAGTAATTTATTCTACTGCATTCATATTAATTTACAGCACATGCTCTTTCTTCTCCCTTAAAATATACAGTTCACACTAGGTGTTATCATAGGTAAGTAAATCCATAAAATTATCATCAAAAGAAATTCATAACAAAAAGTACAGTAAACTCATAAATTTAATTCCAAACAGCAAAGCTTTCAAGACCAAAGAAACGTGCACACAATATTTTATTCTCAAAGAATGCAGTTATATGTCATCGTGATGGCTCAATGTGCCTTATGATACGAATTGGAGACATTCAGAAGCGATACATTGTGCATGCAAATGTCAAGGCAAGACTGATAAGAAGAATTTATTCAGAAAATGGAGAACTTTTGGAATTTCATCAAGATGACTTGCCAATGAATGTTGATAATTGCGATAATCAAATCATGCTGCTGTGGCCAACACTTGTGTACCACAGAATTGATGCAAAGAGTCCCCTTTGGGATATGACAGCAGATGATTTACAGAATGAGCAATTTGAGATTCTTGTTATGTTGGAAGGAGGTGCTGAATCAACAGGCTTGCATGCACAAGCTAGAACATCCTATTTACCATGTGAAATTTTATGGGGTCATCGCTTTCAATCTGTTTTGATGCCGAAAGAAAAGAAGTACATTGAGGTGAGGAGTTGGGGATAAAATGGGCAATTTTTTACTGTCTTAAAGATGTTTTTTATGGATGTTAGGGTGAAAAACATGAGGGGTGTTGAGTATGAATAAGAATTAGAAGGGAGATAGTTGAACATTTATGGCAACAACTGAGTATTTTGTGACAAGAATAGAATGGCATGTTTTTTTAATAAGATTTAGGTTTTCATGCCTATTTTTAAGGCAGCAGCTGAAAATTAAAAATTGTATAGCTTCCTTTTAAATTGAAGACTGAATCTAGACCAACAATGACACCTCAAATATCAAATTATGAACCAACCTGCGTTTATTTTAATATGAATGTTGTTTGTGTACTTTCAGGTCGATTACAACTTCTTCAACAAAACCTACAAGGCTGAAATTCCACGTTGCGCTGCTAAGGATCTGATCAAAACTATTTGCATTCATGATCATCCACCAGAAGAATGTGACTGTAATGAATCTAAAGGAGGCTATAAGAAGAAATCTAGTAGTGATTTGAGAAATGTGTTTACCAGTAAATATTGAATTCGTTCAGTGTTTGAAACCTATTAAGGAGGTCATTCATAGATGATATTCCATTTTTTTAAAAATATAAATTATTAATATTTTATATGATAATTTTTAATTAGAGTGCAAGGGGAAGAGATTAAAACTGTTTATGGAAGTCGTAAGGGTCATTTACTCATTACACCTATCAAAAAAATGAATTTTTAGGCACATTTCTCTATATCACAAAATATTCAAACAACAAAATTCTTTTTTCAAGACTGATAAACAATCTCAAAATTTTATCTTCTCTTTAAAAATTGAACGATATGAGTCAATGACCCCACAAATAAATTAAGTAACCCACAAATATTTAATCAACCCAATAAATTTGTATTTAAATACAGATGTGTATAACTGGAAATTTTCATTTGTAAATTTTCCCTCGCGATTTTATTGTGGAAATTCCACGAGAAAAATACATTGTGGATGGTGAAAAATTTACGAGCATTTTGCAATAGACACGAATAAATACGAAAGCATGGCCTCAAATACGTTAAATAGATTGTGTTTTTTGATGATTCTCATTCTTCGTAATTTGGAATTATTCTGATTCTCTGTGACATCCTAAAACTTGCAAGAATTTCAATTGAATTTGAATTAATGTGTTAATAATTCAGTGACAACATAATGGAGAAAATTTTCAGCAACAATTAAAATAAATTGGAAAAAAAAGCTTTTCTGTCTTAAATATGAATGGTTCCAAATCCCTTTTTGAATTTGCTGCATTAATGTGCTGGAAATTGTACAGTAATTTTCAAATTAAAATTAATTGCACAAAAAAACGAACAAAAATAAACCCCATTAACTCCATGAAACTCAATTTAAAAGCAATTCCATCAACTCAATCAAAACCCAACAAGCATAAATCCTTCAATAAATTGCAAACATTCATCACAAAGAACAACAAACTCAAACAAAAAAAGTAAAATAAAAGTTCTCATAATTCAAAAACTCACTTAACACAAAAAAAAATCATAAAAGTACGAAAAGCGATTAAACGACAAAAGAAGGAACACAAACAAATAAGTTTTTCTGTCAACATAACGCCAAGGTATTGAAATATCCATTTATTTTCAACAATTGCTCCTTTCAAAAGCATATCAATAACACATTTTGAATTGTTTGTGTGCGAATATGCAGCACAATTTATTATTAGATAAATTTCCTTTCTCATAACCTGATGCTTCTCTCATTTCGAATTATGAAAAATTGAGTTTTTTCTTTCTTTTTGGTTTTCTTGTTTCTCAATTTTTTATGTGTTCTTATTTCTTCTCTTGAAAATTTATTTATTTGTTGAATTGAGTTTTCATACTCATGTGGAAGAAAGGTGAGTTAGATGATATGAATTGAGAAGTGTTTGAAAGTTGCATGAATTGATGGATTAAGTCTTAAATGTTTATTGTGAAATTTTTTTAGAATGAAATTGATGGAATAAAATTAATCACAGTTATCATTGAAATATTTTGAATTTTGTGTTGATTTTTGTTGGGGGCCGTTCACAAAGTACGTTACGCAAAAAAATGACTTTTTAGACCCCCCTCCCCCCTTTTTACGCATTGTTACAAATTGTCAACCCCCCCCCCCCCTGAACGTTCAATTTTTTTTTTCATTTCATAAAAAATGTTGGTATAAAATTTTTTTAATTTTTTTTTTTAACTAATTTTTTTAAATCCAAAATAAACTTTATAAGAAGATATCTGTTGGAAAAAAAATACTATCTAACTTTCTTTAACGTATGTATGAAAACTAAATTCACATGATCAAAATAATACAAAACCTAAATTTTACATTAAATTTTTTATTTGAATAGTTTAAAATTATTATTGCTGATAAAACGTTACATTTTCAAATACCCCCCCCCCCCCTTGTTACAAATGGTTACACTTTTTCGAACCCCCCCCCCCTCCCCCTAAAATGCGAACGTACTTTGTGAACGGCCCCTTGAAAAGTTTACGCTTTAATTTTTATGAAAATTTGTGAGTAATAATTAAGGTTTAAAAATTAGAAAATGTCAAAAAATATAAATATAAATGCATAAAAGTTAAAAATTGAAAAATAAAAAGAAATGAAAAGTTAAAGGGGGAAGAGCTGGGGTCAAGAATGTACTCCAAAGTTTTTAAAGTTTGTTTGGTTCGGTTCTGAAAAGGATCACAATATTGTAGACTTTCTCGAAATCCCGATCCCGAATGATTTTCGGGATCGGGATCGGGATCGGGATATCCCGGGAAATCCCGGGATTTCCCGAAATATATTTTTGAAAAATTTATGTGGATTTTATATTCTATTTTAATATTTGAATGGAATAAATTAATTTTTATAAGTTTTTATTTTTTTGGGATACATATTTTTGATAAAATTTTGTTGAAATTGATCATTAAAGGTTGAAAAAATACAAAATAAAAATAAAATAAAACTGTTTCTAGAATTCTATTTTAATATATGCTTTAGAAAGCATCATTGATTTAAAGAATTGTTTTCATATTATTATATATAGTCATTATAATAATATTACATAAACTATGTAAGGTTTCATTTTCAACTCAATTTTCGATAATTTGTCATGGTTAAAAACCTTTTTCTAAGTTTAAAAGATGTTTTTTTTAAAAAAAATATGAATTTTAAAAAATTTTGGTTGATTTAACGAATTTTTCAAAACTTGAACCAAATAAAGAATCAAATGAGATTGAATTTTAATAAAATTGAAAGATAAGGTTTCTTTAAAAATCAGTTTTAAATAAATAGAAAATGGAAAAAAAATTGAAAAAAAGTTTTAAAAAAATATTTTACTATGCAAATGGTCCGAGTCGGGATTTTCAATCCCGATCCCGAATTTTTTCGGGATCCCGGGATTATTCGGGATCGGGATTTCCCGGGATTTCCCGATCCCGATCCCGATAGCGAGAAAGCCTACAATATTGTCAAGTAGTACATATAAGCTTCAAAAACACCAGGACGGGACCCTCCATGGGGGGGGGGAGAACTAGTTTTATATTAGTCATATATTTACTACTTTTACAATATATAATAAAAATCCAGGAAAAGTAACAAAAAATTAAAATTAAATTAAAATGGAACCATCAAAAGTTCACTAAATTGACCCTCCACGTAAGTTGACAATAATTGAAAAATTAATTAAAACTACCGAAAATTTCCATAAAAACAAAAAATATTCATGCACACTCAAAAAATAAAACAGAAGCATCAACAGTCACGTCTCTCTGACCAGATGTTAAACGAAAAACTGCGCTAAAAAAGATGAAAACCTCTCACTCATATTCAGCTTTTATAAAATTTACAAACAAATGAGAATTTTTTTTTCTTTTCTTCCTTTATTATTAAATTCAACATCGCAGAACAAAATTTTATGTGTGTGCCCATACTTTTACATATTTATAAGCAGCACGTATATTGAAAAAATATACAGAAAGAAAATGAACATTCAGCATCACCACATGTGAAAAAATTGAGAAAATTACGAGAAAAAAATTATATTTTTTTGAAATTTTTATTTTGAATTCTTTCAGTGCTTTACGTGAGATGATCACGCGAAAATCGATTAAACGTTCCTAAAAAGATATTTTATTTTTTGTGTAACAAAAAAAAAAGTGAGAGAAAAAAAGCAAAAAAAGTTCATTAAGTGAACATAATAAAGGAAGAAAATTTTAGACAAAAAAAAATTTTTAATTAAGTAGAGTAGAATAATGGACGAATGGAAAAGACCTCATCAATTACTACACGACGTGAAGACAAAGTCAATTGAGAAGACACTTTTACCTCTTATTAAGCAAGTAAGTTTTCCTCGAAAAAAAAAGAAAAAAATTATTTTTCTTGTGTAAAAATATTTTTTTTTTCATTTTCTGCTGTAAATCGATCATCATAGAATTTCTATTTTTAAGATGATCAGATTCTATTGATGAATGTATTCATCTAAATCATCTACGATATTGCGAAGCTACAGTTCATTCATCATAAGATACAAAAAAAAATATTATTTTCTCTTTCATTTTGCATTCTAATTTTATCAAGAAAATGTTGTTAAGAAAATATTTTGGAGAGATGTATGGGGGGATAAGGCGCAGTTATCATTTGTGAAAGTGATTGAAATGAGGGTTCGTTTATTCAAAAAATGCATCAATTTATATAAAAAAAGCACAATGAGAGTATCTAAAAGTTCATATGCTTGTCTATTGGGATTCGAACCTAGTCTCACACCAAATATTCTTGCCAAATATTCAATTTATAAAAATCTTACACTTATTCAAATAAATAAAAGTGTATATTAGCCAAAAGCACCAGTCAATGACCTGATATAACATTCTCACTCATTCTCACTATTTGTCTTCCCATGAATCCAACCAAAAATGTTAAATTTTTTCTTAAAATTTCAATGATCTAAAAATCTATAAAACCTTCAAAAACTAGAAATTATGTGATCAAAACAGTATTTGTGGTGACACAATCACGGCAGACTGTTTTAATTTAGTACGTGTGGATATATTTAATCTTATAAATATTTTTATTTTATCGATTTATCAACGCTAATGTTTTGGAAAGTTTTATTTTCAATCAAGATTTGAATAGATTTTTTATTTTGTGAATGTTAAGCACTCATTCAAAGATTTTAATGTCAGAGTTATTTTAATTAGGCTTTAAAGTTTTTATTGCAATTTTAAGATACCTTTAGTTTGGACAAAATGTAATTTTTAAGGATTCTGCAATTAGATCAAAAAAGTTGGTTGTTAATTAATTTTTGTTTGAATAAAAAAAATCCTTTTAGCTGTCAGTAAACATTGCTTTTTCAATATCAGAAGTAAACGGATGTAACTTTTACAATAATCAAGCCTGTTCATAGATAAAAAAATTAAAAATTATCATTGTCAATATTCAACCAAAAAAAAAAAAAGGGTAATAGGAATTGAAACCATAATTCGGAGTAATTCAAAATTTTGTTATTTCATTGACTTAATAGTTTTAATTTTGACAAATTTAGCTAATTTGACTTTATGTGGCATAAAAGATTGCAGAACTAAATTAGGTATGCTAACTTTAAACACTTTTCAACATCCTTTCGAATTCAAAGTCATCATGTTTTAAACAAATGCCCAAAATTTTTAAAATTGACACAACTAAGACTTTACAATAAGCATTCAAAAAAAATCTTCACATTTAAATATTAAATTTTTATTACACTTGACAGACAAAAAAACACACAATCTTCTTAATCTTCTACAAATAGGTCATCATCAAGTTCTTCTTCAATTTGATCTTATTCTCAAAGCACAAAGACCCCACACAACTCGATCTCATTTATTAAGCACCTGAAACAACTCATTTCTGCAGACATCGCACAAATATATGCTAAAAATGTATAATTTTTCCCGTCAAAAAAAAAAAAAACAATATTACACAAAAAAAAGAATGAAAATAATAAAAGAAAATCGAGAGGGTACTTTTCTTTGACGTAGCACATGATGATGACATGAATATAAGTGTACATACGAAACGAAAATTTCACGTTTTCACAACTGAGACGATTGAATTCTTTTTTTTCTTTCCTTCTCTTCTCGTTTGCTTCATCAATTACGGCTCTAAAAATAACATAAAGCATCATAAAAAAGACATGACTTTTTTTTCGCTCAGTTTACTATACACACAACTTTTTGGGTATCTTTAGAAATGAGAAGAAATAATATTGAGAGACGGAGAAGAAATTATTACATGCTGTAAAAATAATTAGAGATGGCAATTTTGATACAAAAATATATCCATTAAAAATGTTCAAAATGTAAACAGTTTTGTCAATTTAGAAATTAATCCCGAGCGATGCAGTGAAATTGATCTGGTTTCAAATTTTATAGGATGAATTGTATTATGTTTAGTGTTTACTTAATAATAAGAGTACTTTAAAATATTAAAAAAAGTATACTTTGGTTTGCTTAAATCAGTATACTTTAGTATACCTTGAAATGTATATTTTAGTATACCTTAAACAGTATACTTTAGTATACCTTAAACAGTAAACTTTAGTATACCTTGAACTGTATACTTTACTATACCTTGAAAAGTATGCTTTAGTATACTTAAAGTAGTAAGCTTTAGTATACTTAAAATCGTATACTTTATTAAAGTTAAAGCAGTATACTTTAGGACACTCAAAAAAGTATGCTTAAAGATACTTAAAACAGTATACTTGAGTTTATTAACCAAAACACTTCAAAAATCACTTAAAATACCAGCCTTACTGTACTACTCGGTCATAACTGTTCATTATGTCCCTCATGATGAAAAATCGATAAAATTAATTAAAAATTAATAAAATTGTTTTGATTTAGACACGAAAAATGGATCGCGTGCTACATGAACTGAATTATAGGTATCTTCATAATATTTTTTTGCTAGTGCTATTCGGGAAATCCTTTTATACTTTATTTTATTAAACATATTTTGTTATAAAATAAGGAATGCGATTTTTTGTGCTGGGAATGTCTAATGGAATGAGAGGATATATATTCTTGGAAATTTTGCTGCTTTATATTTATGATTCAATAAAATAATTTTTTCTCATGGAATATTTAATGACTAAGCTATTAAAACATAATATCCATTAAATATTTACTTTGACTAAGATTGACGATTTATTCGTAAAATAAATCAATCAAATTATATTCAAATTTCCCTCCATTTCAAATAATTTTAATGACAATTAGATGATGTGAGGGTCAGTCGACCCTACCTAAATTTAATTTCTAGATTTTTTAAAAGCATTTAATGCTGAATGGTTCCGAGTAGAATGAATCAATTATTCATGAAATTTTCAAAATGTAACCTTCAAACAAACAGGATCAACTAGTGATTAAAATAGAATTTTTAAAGCTTCATATTCCACAGAAAATGTATGTCAGATTTAATTGATTTTTACTTGCTCTTAATGGGACGAGAAAAATTTTCAATTTCTATTTTTATCAAAACAATCAAACAGATTGTCAATCGAATGTCGAAAAAAAAACGTAAGCATGCCATAAAAAGTTTAAAGGCAATTTACAGGAATTCAATGTTTGTACTTGTAAATTTCTCTCGGGAATCATTTATAATTTAATAAAAACAAGGAAAAGGTTATGTTGATGTTTTGGGATAGGACTCTAAGAAATTTTACGCCTACAAGAAAAGTTCATCCATTATCCTTCACATTACATAGTTCAATTTTGATGAGTAGAAGGTTATGAGTACCTTCGAGGCAAATGCCACAAAAATAATTATATTTTATTCATCCTACACCAATTGCTGTGGTTTTCTTTACACAAGACGAACTTTATGCTTCTCGGGGTTGAAGGGAGACGGAAGAGGTCATTCTATTGAATTATAAAGGAAATGAATGGCTGAATAATTGCTTCAAGGTCCCTTAAAAAAAAGAAAGCATAATGATGCAGACATGATGACATGCTTGTGAGAAGGGTTTGTTCTTGAGTGACGTCAATTAACCTCTTTTGGTACGAGAACTCAAAATTAGGCATCCTTTATAAGTTAATTTTATTGTGACTCTTGCTTGTTAATGTCTACAACCTTAGTTACATCTGACATAATTTCCAATAAACCTCAAATAATATTTGTTCCTACCTGCACGAAAACTACATTCTGCATTATTTTACGTGACTATAAAGCTTGCATGCTCCATCCGGCATACTAAATTTCGATTCTTTTGTTTTTTTTTCACTTAGTCTCATGCCTATAAATTCCTAACATTTTATCTTTTTCGGAAAGTTCAAAAAGGCCATTGAGAAAAGTTATTCAATTAGGTATATTGTTTTAGAGGCTGCCGACATTCATTCCCTTAAGGACGAGTCAACAATGTAACTACACTTGTTGGTTATGACTAGTTAAAAGAAAGTTTTTGGTTGTAACTTGTCATATTGTGCCTTGCTCTCTCTGCCTCTATCGTTTGTGTGAATAAATTTAATAGCAGTCATAAGTCCATTTTAGGTCTGAGCAATTAAGTTAAGCATCTACAAATATTTTTATTATTCTTATCTTGAAGTCAATTGCTAAATTTTTTTTTATTGATGACATACAAAATTTGTTATGTCATTCAGCATAAATTTTAATCTTCATTTTATTTTGCGCACATTCATTTACGACAAAATATTGACGATAATTCACAAAAATACTTTTTGATTGACCAATCTGCTTCTGTCTAAATATTCTTTTTTTCTCTGAAATAACATGACATTTATTGCTGAGAAAAACATCATAATCGTTGTCTATGGATAGAGGACATTCTTAATTGCGATTTTTACGGCATTTTATGATGTTTGGTAGTTTTTTGTGTCAATTTTGTGCCTGTAGTTTGTGAGGCTGTGGTTAGGTTGTGTCTTTGAATAAATGATGTGATTGTCGTGGGATTAAATAGGTTCTAAGTTAAAAGGTGTTTTAGGTTACCGAGTTTAAGGTAAATAATCTAAAGCTTGTCATATTTGTCGAACCAAATCTCTTAAAATAGTTTCAGATCTTATCAAATTCAAACTTGAGGAAAAATCAAATAATAAAAGTAAAAATGCGCTTCATACCCACCCTAATCTAACCTTTCAAACTCAATTTCCATCGATATATGTCACATCAATTCCCCATGACATACTGTCCTCCTGAATATGTCAAAATAATGAGCCCGTCCATAAAAGTTATGAGCACTACCGATAAAACTGATGGAAATTTATTGTGAAATATTTATGCATTAAAAATATATTAGCAACTATTTAATTAACTAACTAAAAACTTTGTCATCTTCTTCTTCTTCCGCATCACTGCTTCATATCAATTTTATGATGTGACATAAAAAACATATATGTTATGAGCAGCTGCTGAACATAGATAAACTTGACAAGCATATGTTGGATGTGAGATTAGAAAAAAAAAACATAAATTTATTGTTTATCATTGGCTATTCGTGGATGACAAATTTTTCATGCTTCAGTCGTTATAAATTGCAATTTTTTTATGGAGAGATGTGATTGTTGTGCATTTTTGTAGATTTATTGTGGTTTTACTACTGTATTGTAGAACAACTGTGAGTTTGAAATCTGAGAAATGATTCAGCTAATATGACACTAACGTCAATTCACTAAAATACCAAGAACTGACAAAAAACATCACTTGAAGATTAAATTCTACAGAAACACTTTAAATATTAACGAGAAGTGATGAAACCTAAACATCATCAAGAGCTTTCATAAAATATGTCAACCTGAAAAAAGAAGACTTCAAAGAATAGCTTCTTGCTCATCGTTTAATGCTGAATCACCTTCGTTTTGTTTTTTGTCTTGATGGAAAGGGGGTCGGGAGTTGGTTATGGTTTTTTGAGGGGGGGGGGGGGGTTAGATGTTGGGATGGAGTTTTATGTTATCAGTAGCATAGATTTGCAAACTTAAGGAAAATTTTTTGATATGGAAGAGTGGGTTCTTCAAGAATTTGAAGCCTTCATTCCCATTTTTACATATTCTGAATTTTATGGTTAAAAACCTTCAAGTATGACCTACTTAATATCCAGATAATCAAATTCAATAATCATCCTTCCTAATCTTAGACACCATAAGTGAAAGACCCCATAAAAACCGAAACAGAAAAAAAAACAATAAAAATAAAAGAAAATTATTTTCTCGTACATATAGACTAAATGTACATAATCATCAACATTGCTTCCATCCTATACAAGTCTCGCGAGAGAAGAGAAAAAAAAAACAAGCAATTTCGTAAATAGATCAATATATCAGTGCAGTCATCAAGTAGTTCATAAATAAACATTATAAACACACAAAAAAAGAGAAAAAGAGAAAGGAAGAAAGAGAGAATAACTGATTCTGCAGACATGTAGATAGGAAAGAAAAAAAAAAAGGCAAAGAAGAAAGATAAATATACTGAAAATCAAGCCCGCAAGCAGTACATAGCACTGCTACCAAAATGAAGATAAAATTGCACCAAAAATACTTGCGGATATAAGAGAGAAAAAAAATTTCGCACAGACGATTTACCAATGGTCACGAACTCTATAAAAATCCAATCTCAGTGCTTGTATCTTTTTCTTAAAATTATCTCTGTTAAGATAGACAAAAAAAGTAGAACAATGTTGTAGGCACTCAGCAGTTGCAAGCAGTACTAATATCAAATTGTTGTACATAAAACAAGTACAATGAAGTGCTTACATCAGTCCCGAGAATCATGATGAGAACTATCATCTGGTGGTTGCAATTGTAATGATGATAAAAATCTTGTAAACAGCATGAGCTGAGTTAAATCATATTTTGCATTATGTAAATCTAGAGCAACTTATTCGGTCTGCATACAATAAGTTTTCTGACTCTTGATGACTGCAGCATGCAGCAACAACACAGAAATACATAAATAAACTTTTGGAATTAAGTAGTTCTAAACGAGTTTTAAGTTTAAATTGTATTCTTGAAGATTTCTAAAGCTTATCAAGCTCTTTGTTTGTGTGTGAGTTTCAAGACAGTAAGCATGTTTGAGTTTTGTTTCCATAATCCGATTTCAACTACTTGTTATGAATTTTTCACTCGAATGAAAAAGTATCAGAGACTTGATGAATCCTCTTCAATATTTTTTGAATGAGTTTGGGTATGGCACTAGAATTTGATGTTTTTTAAGTTTTAAGCTGTATCAATTTACAGTTTTTGAGAAGTTTGGATACTTGAAGTTGGGATTATCATAAATTGACTCACAAAAGGTTAGAATAAAGGTTATAGAGTACATTAGACAGTAATTTGGCTCCCGATATGATTTTGTTATGTCCCTAAGGTCAATGGTCAGATCAGATTGGATCTGTACCTCAAAATAAAGTTACCTCCTATAAAATCTGACTAAGCTTTCAAATTTTAGGATTTTTAAACTTTAAACACTTTAAATCCAGTTTCAACACTAAAAAATGAACCTTATGCTTTCTTTGCACCAGAGACCCCCAAAATTAGCAAAAAAAGTTCAAAAAGTTCATTCCTAAAAATTCCACACCAAAGCATCTCAGACATAAAAAAGTTATCATCTTAAAAGCATCAAGGCACTTACATCTAATGCCTCTAAATTGAGTTGAAGAATTCTTTCTTTTCATTCAACTTGATATTGCAAGAATTATATGTCCTTGAAAGGTATCTGGAAAATATCTGAAAATATCCTGAAATATCTGCAAATAAAATACAATTGAAGGTTTTGAAATAATTGAAAGCCGACTTGTTAACTTGATAATCAGAAAAGTACTGGTTTTATTTTCTCTTCTTTACAATTTTCAGGGTTTTACTTTTTTATGTTGTTGCAGGGTTTTACTTTTGATGTTGTTGCAGGGCTCGCTATAACTCCTCCGCGCTTTGTTCTTTCATGTCCTCATGAAAGTGCGTTTGCTGACCAATATGATGATGATGATGGTGATGGCGAATATTGCGCTTATGATTGCCGAACTGCATTTTTTCCAACTCAACAGTTTTCTTTTGTACAGCTTGAAATGCCGTTAATGCGGCTGTAAATTCGTCGACTAAACGATCTCTTTGAATTTTTAAATGACGATCCTTACAATTTACAATATCTTTGAATGATGCATCAGTATCCTTTATTAATTGTTGAGTATAAGTTCTAATTTGATGTAGTTGCTGTCTTATTTCTGGAGTCTCTTGAGCAGTTCCAACTTGATTAACCATACGATTCATAGATGAAACATTTTGATAAATTTTTTTGTACACTGGTACTGATAAATTGAGAATGACGTAGAAAATCGGCATCACCGCTATCGTATGAATTCATTGTTGTTTTGATGTTGTTTCAACAATCTATGTGTTCAAATGCTATTATATGGTACGTTCCAGTGGATTCTTATCGTTTTACTTGGTTCCAAACCATTAAATTAAGCAAATACATGAGTTCTTCCATTTTGATGTTGTTTGTTGTTAAAATTATTTCGTAAGCAATTTTTTATAAAATGGAAAATTTTTGCGAATACAAATTTTTTTAAGCAATTTTTTATTAACCGGAATATAAAGGTTCGATAAAATATTTTGTTTGGACTTATTGTTAAAATTATTGTTTTGCAATCAATTTTTGAAATGGAAATTTTGTAAAAATAAAAATTGGATTTAATATAAAAAGTTAAAAATTTTGAATTACTATTAGGTATAATATATGATTTTCTTGTATTTTATTTTTATATGATAAAAAGATTTTTTTTTTTTTTTTTTTTTTTTTTTTTTTTTTTTTTTTTTTGAATAAGAAGAAGAAGATATAAAGGATTATTTTTTCTTCTTTAATTTTTCTTTGTGGATTTTTTTATTTTTTTCATCTAGGAAGCTAAAGTTGTTGTTTTCTTTTACAACTTTTTCCTGAAATTTAGCCTTTAGCTTATTTTTTATGCCTGGAGTTTTTACGAAGACTTTTTGATTGTTTTCTAATTTTGGTGGGTCTTCATATTTTTTATTTATTTTTTCTTTTTCTTTATTTTTTTGATTTAATTTTAATATTACACTATCATAGATTTCCTCTCTGGAAGTTATGACTTTTTCAATATCTATCTCTCTTTCTTGTTCTTTTATTGCAAAAAATACTTCCGATGGTTTTAATTTTGTGACACTATGAATTGTGTCATTATAAAGAGAAACTGCAATTTGGAAAATTTCTTTCTGAGATAGATCTGTGTGTGCTGGTTTTTTAACTCTATATATTTCGGCGATTGTAGAATGAAAGCGCTCTACAATTGCATTTGTTTCTGATCTATTGACAGGGGTGTAAAATGTTTTAATTTTTAGTGCTTCAAGTAGAGATCTTATTTCAGAGGATTTTAAAGCGGGTTCATTATCTGAGACTAAACAACTTGGTTTTTTGTATCTGCCTATTAGTTTTACAAGCGCGTTTCTTATGTCAATGATAGTTCTTGATTTTATGGGGATCATTATTCCGAATTTACTAAATTTATCTACTGCTGTTAAGTACATATTTGGCGTGGCCATGAATATGTCTATGTGTACGACTTCAAATGGTTTTTTTGGTATGGGTGTTTCTGGAATTTTAAGTTTATATGGAGATCTATCATATTTTTGTGTGTTACACAACTTGCATAATGAGATGTATTTTTGGACTTTTTTCTTTATGTTTGGAAAATAAAACTGGCGTGAAATTTCAGCCACGTTTTCGTTAATTCCTCTGTGTGCATATTCATGAGTTTGTTCGATTATTTTTTCTTGTTCTTCGAGTGTCTTAATGTCTGTTAAGAAAATTTGAGACATTTTTATTTTTAAGTTTTTATTTCGCGAATAGTATTTTTTGTAAGTTTCCTGGATGATTTGTAGGATTTTTACTGGGGCAAAAATGCAATTTGTGTGACGATAGTGTAAATATTTTTGAAAAATTTGATTAATGTCTTCCAAACTAAAATTTTGTTTAAAAATCGAATGTCTGATAAATCTTGGAAAGACTTCTTCAGATTTTTCACTTGGGATATCGGATATCGCCAGTATTATTTGGTTAGTGAAGATGTTAACAGGTTGTACTGTCATTGGTATAAAATAACTATCGTCCGTATCTGCTGAGTGAACAGTTTCAATGTCTGTGGTATTAGCATTGTTAGTCATAGAATTTATTTCTTGGTTTGCTGGGGGAATTCTAGAAAGTCCGTCGGCGACGTTCTTTTTTCCTGGGCAGTATTTTATGTCATAATTATATTCTTCTAGTTGTAATCTCCATCGGATTAATTTTGAATTTGTGTCTTTTATGTTAAATACGTGTTGAAGGGGTTTATGATCTGTGTAAAGTGTGAATTTATTACCAAAAAGATATGGTCTGAAATGTTTACATGCCCATACGATTGCGAGAAGCTCTTTTTCAATTGCGCTTAGATTTTCTTCGTGCTTATTTAACGTGCGACTTGCAAACGCTATTGGTTTAGCTTTTCCTTCAAAATTTTGGCTAAGAACTGCGCCTAGAGCGATATTACTAGCGTCGCAATTTAAAATAAACGGTTTGGACCAATCAGGATATTGAAGTATAGAAGAACTTGTCAAAATTGATTTTAATTTTTCAAATGCTTTTCTTGATTCATCTGTATGAATAATTTTTGTTTTGGAATTTTTCTGTTCATTTTCTTGTCTAAGCATGTTCGTGAGGGGTTTTGCTATTTGACTAAAGTCTTTAATAAATTTTCTGTAAAAAGATAATGTACCAATGAATGATCGGATATCTTTTATTGTAAGTGGAAGCGGCCATTTTTTTATTGCGTCGATTTTTTGTGGGTCTGGTTTGACTCCTTTGTTTGTTACTAAATGACCTAAATAATTTACTTCTTTTCGCAAGAATTCGGATTTTTCCAGTTGTATTTTTAATCCGACTTCCTCAAATTTTTTTAAAACTTTTTCTAACGTAACCAAATGTTCTTGGAGTGACGCACTGAAAATGATGACGTCATCCATATAAACTAGAACATTTTTTCCCAAAAATTCGCGTAAAATGTGGTCCATAACTCGTGAGAATGTTGCAGGTGCGTTTTTTAGGCCAAAAGGCATTTTTATGAATTCATAATGACCACTTGGACATGAAAAAGCTGTTTTTTCAATATCTTTTGGATCGACTGAGACTTGGTGAAAACCACTGAAAAGGTCAAGTGTGGTGAAATATTGGGCTTTTCCCAGTCTGTCTAAGATTTCTGATATCAATGGTATTGGATATTTGTCATCAATTGTTTTGTCATTTAGCTTTCTGAAATCAATTACACATCTCCATTTTTGTTCACCTGTAATTGGGTCTTTTTTCTTTGGAACTATCCATATGGGTGAGTTATATGGACTTGAAGATGGTCTTATTATATTTCTTTGAAGCATTTCGTTTATTTGTTTTTCAACTTCGTCTCTGTGACAATGAGGAAATCTGTACGACTTTGTGTACACAGGAATGTCATCTCGTGTTCGAATGGAGTGTCTTATGTCACATTTTAAATCAAGGGGGTCTTTATCATTATTGTTATGAAAGCAATGTGTATACTTTGATATTATTTTCTTTAAACATTCAAATTCCTCGGAATTTAAGTGCTGATACTTCATATTATTCATAATGTCGTCAACTGGGCGACTGCAATTTGAGAAGGCAAAGTTCTCGCATTCACACAAGTCATTTGTTACATTGTCATACCGTAAGCAAATATTATTGAGGTCTTGTGTGTTGCTTTGTTCGTCATTTGAATTTGATATTTTCGATGGAAATTTTCTTTTCATAGGAATTGAACAGTCAGCGAAAATGAGTTTGTTATTTGTCGTATCTATTGTGGTTTTAAGATTTTGAAGAGTTTCGTATCCAATAAGGCCGTCAAAAAAATTATGGAAATTAAAGACGAAAAATTGGAAAGGTTTTGATTCTTTTACAAGTGGAAAGGGGTTAAAATTGACATATTTGTTGACTGTGACTATTCCGTTTACAGTAACTACTTTAAAATCTTTTGAAGTTTTCGAATTGTTAACATGTTTTGGGTGAATATAATTTTTATTTGAACCACTGTCGATTAAGAATTTTAAAAAGCCTTTGGAAGTTGCAATTTCGATATATGGGATGCAATTTTTAAAATCAGTTTTTAGCCTTGGCCGAAATCTTGGAATCCCATTTGAAAATTTAGATCTTCAACGTCTTCGTCTGTTGAATAATCTTGGTCGTTTGGAAATTCTTCTATGTCATTTTCGACATTATGAAGATTATTGTTCATTCCGCTTGGTCTAGCTGATACGGTTCTCATTGACACATCCGTATCAAAATTTTGTCTGGATGGTCCTGGGTTTTGTAAATTTTGGGAAACTTGAGGATTTTGAAAAACTTGTGGATTTTGGTAAGCTTGTGGATTTTGGAAAGCTTGTGGATTTTGGTAAGCTTGTGGATTTTGGAAAGCTTGAGGATTTTGGAAAGCTTGGTAATTCTGTGGTCTTTGTGGTGGTCTTTGGTTTTGATAATTTGGTCTTGGGTTGAATCTTTGTGGTTGATTTAGATAGAAATTTTGATTCGGTTGGGATTGAGCATTTGAATTTTGTTTAGCTCTGTATTGTTGTTGAGGATTCAGAGCTCGTTTTTGCATTTTTGTTGCGTTATTTCTTGCAACTCGCTCTCTATTTCTAAGAAAGGCTTGCTCATGTGTTAGAGCTGCCTTATATGCTTCAACCATTGTCCGAGGTTGATGACTTCTGACTAAGTTAGATAGGCTTCCGTTTAAACCATCGATAAAACCTGTCATAATGATGGGTTCAAGGACTCTCATGATTGCTGGTACATGCCCGGCATTCTCAGGGTCGAGTGAAATTTTCTGACTAATATCTGCAACAAGAGTGTTGGTTTCATGATAAAATTCTTCCAAGTTCTTTTCGCCTTGATTCATATATGGAATTTTTTGGGTGATAGTCGAAATTTCTCGATTGTCACCGAAATAAAGAATGAGACATTCTTTTATTTGATTCCAAACAATTGGAATGCTTTTAGCGATTAATGCTTGATCGGCTTCGCCGACTATTTTATCACGTATAACTTGAACATATAGTTGAAACACAGGAAATTCTCTTAAATCATTGAAATTATTTAAGGTGTTGTCGACTGTTTGAATCCATCTGTGAAGTGAAGTTCTATCACCATCATAGACTGGAATAATCTTGATGGGATCGGGGATTCTAGTCGCATTATAGGCCTGCTGGGCAGGGTCTAATTGAACTGCCATATTTACAGGGTTATTTGGCGCTCTAACAAATCTAGAGGGCCTTAGGAGTTGGAACCTAGGGGCGTTTGGGTTAATTTTCTCAAAAAATAAGGAATGGGAAGAAGGGATTTAAGGGATGTATTAAAATAAATTTTCTTGAACTCACTTTTTTTTATTTATTTACTTCTTGATGATTTTGAAAGGTTTCTGTAAAAAGAGAGAAGAAAAATATTAGAATTTATTTTATTAATTTTAATTTTTAATTCACTTTGACACTTTTCCAAAATTTTCTTATTATTATTTAACTTTAAATTTAATTTAAATTTATTTTCCTATTTTGAATTTTATTTAAAGATGATTTTCGCTCATCTATTTAATTTCAAATATTTCTTTGAATTTTTCTCTTTTTTATTTCAAATTAAATTCACTTGTTGTTGGTTGTCAACTACACAAGTGCTTTTCTTATTATTATTTGATTTTTCTTTAATTCAACTTTGAATTTTCTATATTTTTATTTTTCTATTTGAATTTTAATAAAAGATGATTTTCGCTCATCTATTTAGCTAAATTTTTTATATTTTCTTTGTTTCACTTTATTTATTTTATTTTCAACACTTATCACTAAGCCTGACCAGTTCTCCAATCGAAAACTTTTCTTTTGTCAGGGAGCACAACAAATTCACTGAATCACTAATTTTCGCTTAGCAACCGTACAATTCTACGCGTGAATTTTTTATTCTGCACCAACTGCGCCAATTATATGTCCTTGAAAGGTATCTGGAAAATATCTGAAAATATCCTGAAATATCTGCAAATAAAATACAATTGAAGGTTTTGAAATAATTGAAAGCCGACTTGTTAACTTGATAATCAGAAAAGTACTGGTTTTATTTTCTCTTCTTTACAATTTTCAGGGTTTTACTTTTTTATGTTGTTGCAGGGTTTTACTTTTGATGTTGTTGCAGGGCTCGCTATAACTCAAGTATGTTTATCAAAGTATGGTCAAACATCAAGTATTTTATATCAGATTTTCGGTACATATTATTCTTACTGGAATTTTTGTTTTTAGTCAAACTTTTTTCTTTTTAGTCAAACTTTTGAAGAGAAATTTCTTAACAGGTTTACATAAACTTTTCTGCACTTAACTTCCTAGAGTGTGATCAATGAACTCATTTCTATATTTGAAGAAAAACTTTCATAAAGTTAAATTGAATAATAATGTTTCCTAGCATCTCTGAACAGCGGTTTTGTCCGTTAATTTTTTAGTTAAAAGGCCCTCAATTTTTGAAAAAATCAAAAATTCAAATCTTTTTTTGCATATAATCCGACCAAGAAAAATTATTTTTTGCAAAATTAAGTGTTTTTCCTAAGTTTTTATTTATTATAATAATGATTTTTCCATAATTTCAGCCATGAAATTTGATATAAAAAAATTTAAACTAATTGTAACAAGTAGAAAGTATATAAATCTTAATTTGTTTCTTAAAAATTTAACGGACGACTTGTACTAAAATAAGGTGTACTAATGGGTTTTATTTTAGAACAAATTCAAATTTCGCACGTAACGTATTTGTTCAGAGATGCTAGAATGTTTCATGAATAGAAGGAATTGCATCAACTATGAGCTTTTTCATGAATTATTTTTAATCACCTCAGTTACCATTTGCAAAAAGTTTCTTGTTGTGTGAAAATAAAATATTGACGTCATTCGACAGAATTCATACAAAAAGAGGAGAGAATGTCAAGGAATTGTTGGGAATTGACGTCCACATTCTGATAAGGTAAGGGAGGGGATGTTGTGTCATAAAACTTCAATTACAATTTTCAATATTCCAAAAAGATAAAAATGTTTAATGTTTTTGTTCTGATTGTCAGTCTGTCTATCTGACATCCTTACTTCCATCTGATAAGTCATTCAATAGTTTCATACTAAAAACAGTTCATTCCAAAAAACTATAGACGTCACATCCAAACAACCCCCAAAGGAAGTTTATCATTTACATAAATTCAAGAAGCGAGAATATCAAGCAGCACTTTACTTACTTCCATAGCTATTTAATTACCTCATTTAGAAACAAAAAAAAAATATTTAATTTCCTTCCATCATTAAAATTTCTCAAAATTGAGGGAATAATTAGAAAATTTACTGCCACTAAGAGAAAGTAAATCCCCTAGACTCAACAAACATTCATTCATCGTGCCATTCTAATTTTTTTGCCTTCTATTTCTTCAATCATAAATATTTAAATTGAAAAGAACAAGCTAACCATGACCAAACAAAATTCACTTTACTCACTACGGTCACTTATTCGCTAGAGTATTTTTTACAACGATGATGTGAGGGAGGGAAGGAAGACGAAGAAGAAAGTAAATAGGAAGAAAGGAAACTTTGTTATTTCATATTGCGATAACTACAAGTTATGTACATCATGTTGAAACATAACATATATCGTACTCGACGATACATCATTGAATCTTTCTTTCTCTCTTTCTGATTTTTTTTTTTGGAACGAGCTTTTTCAGCCTTCTGGCATGTTGTTCGAACGGATAGATAAAACTTGTGTAATTGAAGTTAATAGTATTGCTCGTTCAAATAGAAGGAATTGAGCCAAGAGATTCAAATGGGAGCCGAGATTTTTTTTTTTTTTGTTGAATACAGTTTTGAAGCTTTCATGTCCTGATTATAGTTTACTTATACTGAGTTTATAGAGTGAGATTAGAGGTGGAATTTTTGTGTATATTTTGTATGATTATGGTCTGGTTTGATGTTTTTTAGGTTATGTATGTTGGCAGTTTGTAGTTTATGGAGTTTTGTTTGCCTAAAATGAGATTCAAACTTTCAACTTTCTTGAAAGTGTCCATTTTTAATTTAAATTGTACCATTATTTATAAGATTTGTATGAAAATTTTGTCTTAAAAAGTTTGAGTCTTAAAAAGTTTTTGATTTATCTTTGAGTGATGGACCCAAAATCCAAAATTATGCAAAACTATTTTCTATTCTGAAAAGGAAATGAAATAGAATGCACTTATTAATGCTATGCCTTACCTTCAAATTAAAATAAGTCCTATATGTTCCTAACCTCAAAAATCCACTCAAAAAGCACTCTAGACACCAATGAACCAGCTCATGCACTCCATACTCATTAACTTTAAGCATAGCATATATCTTCGTCTCTTCCTGTGAACGTCAAAATGCTTCCGATGATTTTCTACATGAATTCAACCAGCAATACCTATGTTATTTTTTTCCTTCTATCGGAAGTTTCATGAGAACTTTTTTTTTTTGAGTATGTGAAAATTTATTTTTAAAAATGTGTGAAAATAAATAAAAAATAATTTTTTATTATATGCCAAAAAAAGAAGTCGCAAACAAATAAGCAAGCAGCAAAGAGAAGAAGAGAGAGAGAAAAACCACCACGCATAATAACTATATCTGTGAGAATAATAAAGGATCTATTCAGTTAATGAATGGATGGTAATACTCAATAGAAGGAAGTGAAACAGTATCAGTTAAAAACGTGTTGAAGTTGTTATTATTTGTTGTTATCTATTCTCCATTCATTCACAATCCAGGAACATAATGGATATAAATTTTATGTACATAAGGCTCTCAATGCCCCCGTGCATATACATCGACGTCACGAACACATTCTCACGAGAGAGAAAATGACTTTTTTCCGAGAGAGCGAGAACAAGAAAAAATATTTTCCTTGCCATCATTAACAAGCTTTTTGTGAGTCTCAGTTGCACATCGTCTTCCGTTCTGTGAAGGGAAACTAGTGCTAAGCTCGGAAAAAAATACAGGACTGAAAAGAAAAGAAATGAAAAAAAGTTATGGAGTGGAAAATATTTCCATAAAGTGAAAAATAAAAGTTATTGAATTAAACTTAAAAATATTACGGAAATAAGGAAATACAAGTCTTATAGCTTTCTCGCTTAAAGCGACACTGTGACAAAAAATTAATTTTGTTTTGTAGAAATTTAGAAATCGACAAAGTAAAAAAATATAAAAATCTTTTTTTTATATATTTAAAAAAATAGAAAAATTGAATATTATGATTTATATAATGAGGAATGAGAATTAGATAATGGTTAGTACGACAGACATAGTGCCATACAATAAAAGCAAAAATCGAAAATAATTTGATTTAATTTATAATAATATCCCAAATGGCATGAAATAAGTTTTGTGGAATATTTTCATTAAAAAAAAGAGAGAAAATGTGAAAATTGTGAAGGAATAAATCAAAGAAAAATTGCAAATACATAAAGAAGGCTTATGTATTATGTAAATTGAATCTATATACATACATGTTGATATACAAGCATAAAAAGATTATGTACGTACATAAATGTCACGAAAAGAAGAAGTAAAACGGAGCAAATGAGAAATTCCAAAACAATATAAAATAAAAAAAGGGAAAATGCGGAGGGAAAAAGGAAAAGAAAAAGAGATGAAAAAAGTGAGAGAAGAAGGGAAATGGCATAAAGATGGATGATATAAATGTGTATAAGCTCGTTATGTATGTAAAAAATGTGTGGAGCAATAATAATATACCATATATAAGCGATTGTGTGTTTTATGTATGTAATTGTAAATAATGGAAGTAGCTTTGGTGTTTCTGCACCGTAATTCAAAAGATGAATACCTTAAAAGGACCTAGAATTTGAGATTTTTAGTGCATTATTTGGATTAGAAAAAGGATGCTGTTGAATGCAAATTCACGACTGTCTGAATGAGATTTCTTATTGTTACTATTCTTTTGATTATTTATTGGTTTATAGAAGGCTTCCTTGATGCTTTGATTTCTTAAAAATTGAATTTTTAATTTGGATGCGATTAAAAACAAATTTCAAAATTTCTTAAACCTCAATTTCAAAAAATTATTGTCCGTTAAAATTTAAATAATTTTTGACCGTTAATTTTCAAATAAGTCTTACACTTTCACTAAACAAGACAAAATCAAATTTACCTCATAATATGTGTCTATGTCACCCACGTGTAACCATCTATTTATCCAAATTTTATTTCACATGCCATATAAAGTGATATGCGTCTATTCTCTCATCGTTTATAAACTACAACTCCCATTGTATTTTCCCATAATGTCATAAAATTGTTTATCCTTCCATCGTTAGTGCAAAGGATGATGAAAAAATTTGATTATTTCGTCATAAAAGAATTTTTATTATTCAGTAGCAAAGGCACATATACAATAGACCTAAAAATAGAGGATCTAAAAAATGATGGGAAAATTTTCAGTAAAAAGGTAGTTTTCCTACTTAACTTCTCTCTTTTATGTTCATCTGCATCAACAAGGCATAGCCTGAATGGAATGAAATCAACAATTTTATATATTGTATTACGGATAGAGAACCTCAACACAGGATAAAAATGCAAGAGCTTTAGTATAAAATTGGAAGTTTTATTGTTGTGAATGAGAAAGGAATTTCAATCACTAATTTGAAAGAGTATCGAGCTAGCTTTAGTTTTTTAGGTAGGGTTTGCCTTTTTCTATTTCTATTGTTCATGGAATAGAGCTATTGTCATTCATCAGTTATTCAGTCGATAGTGCCAACTTTTAAAAATGAATGAGGAATCTAAAGTACAATGAATTACAATAGAATTTTTTTCGGACATTCTACATAGAAAAGCTAGTATGTACCAAGGATGTACATTATATACTTTGGTTGATTACAATTTTGTTGGGGGAAGTTACCTAACAGCTCTTGAGAATTCTCTCCCCACAGAAAAAAAAAATGAGAATGAAAAAAAAGTCAGAATTCTTATGTGAAACATCAAAGGAAAATTAAATTGAAGGCTGTATCTGGGATAATAATATAAATATGGTTGGAATCCCCCCTTCTAATCTCGAAAGTAGGAATCTTAATGAATATTTTTTTTTTCTTTGGTATGAATATGAATTGAGGGTTTCTTTAGGCTTTTGGGAGATGAATAGATGTGTTTGAATTAAGAAGAATGAGTTTTGCGTCGGTAAACTTTTAGGCAGCTTTAATTTTTCAAACTAATAATTTTTTTTTGGGTTATTTTAAATTTACGCATTTAAGAACAAATTTGGTGACAGAATTGACATTTTTTGGTAAAAATAATTTTCCCTTATATACTTAAAATTCCCCTCTATCTAAAAATAAAACTCAATCTAAATGCCAACACCACGGTCAAAGCTTTGGCTTCCATAGCACTTTCAAGGTTAGTCTCCCCTGTGTCATTGCCGTACATTTTTTTCTCATCATTCAGAGTCACAGATTTCCTCGCAATTAAAAATTCAGACTGCTATGAAACAACCGTAGTTTTGTGGCATATAAAAGCCACCTGACAGTGAATAAAGTATCAGCCTTAGTGAAACATTTTTACAACCTGATAAAAGAATGATGATGAAAAAATAAATTTGCAAGCTATTTCCACCCTTTTCAGTCAGTTTTGAGCATTTCACATCAGAATATTCCTTTTTTTGATTGAAAGCTGTCTTTCTCTTCTTCAAGATTTATTATCAAGATTTTTACTTGTACTTTATTCTCAAGGGCAAAATGACATGGAAAGGAAGGGAAAGAAAAATGAACATCCAGACCATTCCTTTTAGTGTGTATATTTTTGGCTTTAAGGCAACGCAACAAAAAACTTTTTTCTTTTTCTTTAATTTTATGTAATTCAAAAAGTTCTTAACTAACGATTTTATGGAATTTCATGCCATTAATCTAAAGTCGTATCTTTTATATCCATAATCGTCAAAATAATGTACAGAACGTTTTCATAAGCACTTGTTACATGGTGGGGTAAATATGGAAATATTCTTCTTATGTCTTCCATTTTAGTATCAACAATACCAAGAATTCTTTTGAAAGAATTTGGGTGAGTTTTCAAAATTAAGTTTGAGGAATATGGAAAGATGCAGAAAAGGCAGAACAGAGAGAGAGAGAGAATTTGCATAAGCAACATTTTTTTTGCTAGGAAAATTCATATAGCTGTGAATAAATTTTTCCCACACCATAAAATGTCTATGGGGACGTGCACTTGGTATGTAACGCAAAATTCTGATTAGCATAGGATCAATAAGTGTAATGATGTTGGAACTAAGATAACTGAATGATTTCTCCATTTTCAAAATCATTCCAAATGTAAAATGTAACAAGTGGACGATCCCATGAAAAAAATATTTATTAAATTTTCATAACCATTGTTGTTGCCAGTCGAAAGACAATTCAGCTTTTATTTCCGCATATATAAGCCACAAAAATACATAAAAGAGAAAATTGAATTTTTTTTTTCTCGGCCACAAATCAATGAGAAATTTTTTTAATTTCCCACTGTCTATCATTTAAAATATGAACGAAGGTCGTGCCTGGCATATAATACTGATACTCTATTACGAACCTTATCTGTTTTAATAATAAAAATAAAAATAGGAAGGAAGGAGAAGATTTATCGAAAATGTCTTTCATATTTCACGCTGTGGAATCGAACAAGCACAAACGGATGCTAGTTATGGCAGGGAGTCTTTTGCATCATCTTCATTATCGCCATGGGAAAATCGAAAGTGGGGAAATATTTATGGATCATTTGACAAATTCTACAAGTTTTCTCTGTTTTAAATTACACTCTTGAGTATTGAGCTGCTTATTCTTATGTGACCACAAACTAACTAGAAAAAAAGGACAACGGAGTTGGCAATGCAGTCGTCATTCGTTTTAATGCCAAGTGCGACGCATTTTTTGAGCTTCTTTTATGCAACAAATGGAAGGACATGAAAAGTTTGTGCATTAAATTTTACGCTAAGTTATAAAATGGAAAACTTTTTACCGCCAACTTGAATTGCTGTGTTTTGGATGACAAAGTTTTATAGCTTTTCAAGAGTTTCTGATTTTAATTAACTGTATTTTACATCACATCTTATCCATTTCTAATAATTAATAATGACATTAAAATTAACGGTCATTCAAAATTCAAAACAAAATGGCGGAAAATTTCCCACGTCAAAAAGTTTTCATCAAATAACTCAATTTTAACAGCAAATCATGGAACGATAATTAATTTATAAGAAATTGTTGCATGGCACAAATCAAATTACGAGAAATTCGTGAGGTTAAACAAGCTAATTGATGAATTTTCATGCCTTTTAGGTACATAACCAAAAAATTTATCGAACTCAAATAATAATAGGGTAAAAGAAATTTTCTTCTTTCGTGTCTACAATTCTATTTGCTCAATTATAACTACAATAGTGTAGCTACACTCACAATCACGGAAAGATAATCATGTTATTTGAAATGGATTCGTGGCGTGTTCCTTCATTATCAGTGTTTGGTATTGTGTCTGATTACTTTTGTAGCTCAGTTTTGTGAGTTTTCTATGAATTGTGCCGCTATTTATTATTTGTCTGACTGTCACTTCATGATGTTACAGTATATTTCTGAATGAATATCAATACTAAAGAGCCAAGAAAGCGCTTAAACCCCACATACGAAAAAAAATTCCTTACTTAATCCTTTTTTCACCTAGCTAACTAGCTTTCTACTGTGTGTGAATGAATGAATGAATGAAATGAAAATTCATTTACGGAAGCATAGTGAACGGAAAGGATCAGTTTCATTCAATAAATAAATAATAATAAAAAAAAATTAAAATTCATTCTCATTCAAAATAATAATGCCAGGCGTGATTTTTTTACTGCCGTGAAAATTAATTCAAACTCTTGTTATATGAATCACATATACAGCATAGAAAAGAGGTTATGCATGAATAAATATTGAATATTGAATTTGAATATAAAATGTGTGTAAATGATAGTGTTGTTGCCTAGTAAGCATGAGATGTGCTTCTCAATTGCCATTTATTACTGAATATTAAAAGTTTTCAATGAAAATTTATTCCCTAAGAAGAAGCCATTAACTTAAATGGAGCTAAGCATTTTATCATATTTCAATGGATATCATTTGAAAATGGTATAAAGTTAATCACTTTTCAATAAGCTTATGTGTAGCCATTGTTAGATTCTGTTGATGATAATCTATGGAGAGATTTGCATTGGAAATTAGGGATTTTTGTAGATCAGATTGCTCTTGATGATAGTCTATTTTTGGTATGTAAGAGATGGGGGAGAATTGATGGATAAATAATTGGCGGGTATTAAAATTTTTTAGTGTAGAATGTGATTAAGTTCTGCTACATGATATGCTTTAGGATTTTTGGATTACATGGAATGAAATGACTTGTGGGAATTAATCCTTAATATTTTTGCAAATGAGGATAGATTGGTATATTTTGAGAATCGAACCTTCTCTTTTACCGAAATTTTTGATTATATCCTAATTCACAGTAATATCAGCTTAATATCTTTTGTCTTACATTCAAAACATAATTTTCTTAAAAAATACCTTCTTCATAAACAACTAATAGACCTTAGAATTCATACCAAGCGAAAAAAATACCCCTCAGTGTTCAACAGAAAATAAATATTTCTTTGTCTCAGCACTCCCTTCACAGCAGGGCACAAATTGGACATTTCTGATACCACAGTAGGAATTGAGATATGGAGAATGAAGGGATGTTTTGATGATCATCGTAAAATCTGATGTCAGTGTAGCTTCATTTCTTTTACATCGAAGACAAAAATTCTCAAACGATTGAGTTTTAACAACTTTTAAAGTGTTGAAAATTTTCCAACATAAGTTTCTTGATTGAATCTTTCATTATCTTTCTTAAAATCAGAGTGCATGTGAAATTTTTCTTTTAAAAAAAAGACTTCGAAATTGATTTTTTTAATAAGACACTGTAAGAAACCATAAAAACTTCACAACTTGTTCCTTCAGAGGGAAAAAAAATTGTCAAGAAAAAAAAAATTCATTAAAAACTTTTCATATTCGTTTAAAAGTTGATGCAGAAAGTCAACAAAGGAAACGGTTAGACGGAGGTGCTGATAAAAATAAAATCGCATAAATTTCATGCACTTTAAATAGTTGGAGATTGTATGAAAACAAATAATAATGTGAGAAAAGTTGTAGGTTGTTGATATAAGCGCATTTTATGGTGTTTGATTGTGTTTTTGTTGAGCTTCAGAAAAGTTTTAATTTAAAAAAAAAAACGGCCATAGATTTTTTAAAATTTTTGAAAATTTTTCTTCCATATTAAAATTGTTTTTGTCTTTTTTGAGCTTATTAATATGTTATTCTTTAAAATTCTTTCACATTTCAAATCATGAGAGTAGCAAGACCCAAATACATAAAAATTTGGTTCATGAAAGCTTTAAATAGTGCAATTTTTCAAAATGCCAACTGACAACCAGACAAAAAGTTGTAAAATTTATCATTTATTGAAAAATATGGTCGTTAAGAAAATAATATTATATTATTCCATTATACACTTATTTTCTAATGGATTAAGTGAAAATTATACTATCGACTTTCATCTTAATGTAATTAAATTACGACTAAATGCTTTTGTGTTTTTCCTCGTTCCATGAATGAAAATAAATTTATTTCAATGAGAGAATACACGGATTCATGACAGTGAATGGCAATGAATGAGAATAAAGAATGTCAAGAGTGCAAAAAGAGTGAAAAATGGCACATATCTGTTTGAGTAATGTGCTTTATTTTTTTGATAGATGTAAAAATAAGATTCTAGTCTTACAGTTACAGTAAGGATTTTCCTGTACCAAAAAAGCTTTTAAAACTTTGATTGATATGAAAACAGAAGTAGAATTACATGTGGTTTTGTAACACAATAGGACAAGACAATTTTGTCACAGTCCAATAATTATGAGGACTTCACTCTTAAAGGCACCAAAACTACCATAAAAATTTGTCATGCGAGACAATGAAATTGTTGGAATGTTCATTTGCTGTCATAAGGATAGCTTCTAATGAACATTATGTGGAATATAGCTGGGATATAATGAAGCTAATGTGTGCAACTGGAAAACATTGTTGAACTAGGATTTTCTCCCATTAAGTTTGTGATCCTTACTATAAATGTGCAGAGATATAAAAGGGATAATGTTGATTGAAAATAAGACATTTCTTGAGAACTGTAGAGTATGGAATAGATTTGTTTAAATTATTGACGGTGGCTTATTTTATTGCTGTCTATAAATTTCATATGCTTCGTATATTCTGACACGTAATAACTTCCATTTTTGCTCATTTCATTACGAACTCAAAAATTACGAAATTCTGAACTTTCAATGAGTATGTCATTTTATAGTGTAAAATGCCATTTTTCAGCATGTAGCACACATATGCTCAATAGCCTTAAACTAATTAACTTCTCGATTTAAAAAAATGTTTCAATACAGCACGGCATGTGACAATGCAATACATGGTCACTGTGGATTAACATTGAAAAATTATATATAATTTAGGGCAATCTAGCATATGTAACGGACTTATGACGTCAAGCATTTATGGAGTTAGAGGAAAGCAATAAAAGTTACAGTGATAAGTTCTTGAAATAAGGTTTCATGGGTTAAAGAAAGGATGTAAACTTATCTGATTTAGACTGTCCAAAATAATAAAATTATAATATGTTCATCCTTGGTACCCAATCCTTGATATGAAGTGAAAAAAAACCAACAAGCAGCACAGCACATAACAAACGACCATAACATCCATCTAACCACATTGACCACCATTAATCACAAACTGCCATCCCATTTTGAGAGCAATCAATAATTAATCTCAACCTCTTTATTAAAAATTACAAAGTAATTTAAATCCACGAGCTGCTGCAAAAAGGATTAAATTGAAAAATTATTTAACAAAAGACGAAGACAAGAAAACTTTTTAATCAGCAAGAAACTTACATTGTGACTGGGATTTCATTAACTTTTTATCTCAATTTGAGAATCGCAATGACTGAAACTATTTTTTTGTTTTGAACTTTTTATAGAATTTTTGGAAAAAAATTCGATGACACCGACTGAATGAATTTTGTGTGATTGTTATTGAATGGATGGGATGTGAGGGGTTATGTCATGGATGATGTCATTCATTCAGGGATTAATCAATACATTGCAAATGTAGATGTGCAAACTCATTCAAGAAATTTAAAATTCTCAAAAATCTTCTTTATAAGCAATGAGACAGGAACAATCACAATTAAGAAACCTTCAAATTATTAATTTGATTTTTTTTTATAAAAGTAGCTTCCCCAAAAACATAAAACATAATTTACAAGAAATCCCAATTGTTGACAAACTTGATGGAAAAATTTTATTGAAAACTTATCGCAAATCAGCTCGTCAACAGCGAGTTGTTGACTATCTGAAATTTTCCAATTTATTTCACAGTTTGTTTGCTTGAACTTTTCTCTCTTTTTTGCGAGAAAAATGGAAGCAATTTTAGATATTTATGATCTTTAGTGCAGGGGTGGGTTGTTGAGGGTTGAGACTGAACTTTTAGTTTGAATAAGAATGTTTCATCATTTTCAAAGATTTTTTGAGAAATTTCTACAGTTTGATAGAAGATAAAGATTGAAAAGTTGGGTAGCTACATAAAACTTCAAACTTTACCACTGAATCAGTGGCACTGATTCATTAATTCTCGAGTTTATTTTTAGCTCGAAAATATATTGCTTTTTATAGAAAAATATGTGAAAGTGTCAAATTAGAAAAAAAAAACTTAATGAACATAAAAATGTGCTTCGGAAATTGACTGATTACATGATTTGTGAGAAACTTCTGACAGATATATAGATAGACGGAGCAAGAAGCAAACGACAGCTCTCGAGTAACATGAGCACACACAAAAATCGATGAATCTAATTAATTTTCCTAAATAAATTAAAAATTGAACGAGCTTGAAAAATGAAAGAAAAAAATTGAATTTTTGAGCATAAATTTTCCATGTGGAATTTTTAAGCCTGACACGGAAATTTGTTTGCTTCAGGAAAGCAGAAAGATAATTATAATCCATCACAATAATTGATATTCATTTGTTCTTGATAATTTATTTTTTAAAAACTTAGTTGTGGAAGTTTTGAAGGACTTTTGTGGATGATTTGAGTTTTTTTATTGCGATGTGTGTTTGGTGAGGCTTGATTAATTTAAATTGGGGGACGTGATTAATTCATGGAAGCCGTTCACTTAAGACGTCAATCAAAAACTTGGGTTTTAGACACCTCCTCCCTCCTCTGTCAAAAGATCTTCAAACAAAAAAAAATCTATTGTTTAAAACGGTCATACAGCCCCCCCCCCACTAAAAATTGGATGTAATAATTGAACAACCCCATGAAGAATTTTTTTGAATATTTTGAATTTATTTCACTTTCAAAAGGTTTAGTTTCATGTATTTTGATAATTTATTTTTGTATTAAAATTGATTTAAAATTCCAAAAGAAGTAGTTTGACTTTCAAAACTGTCTGCATTCTTCTAAAGATTGCAAAACTATTTATCTTCATTTTAATCTCAAAACATCTGACATTTCAAAGAGAAATTCACACTAAAATGTCCATCGTCTCATTAATTTTTACAACCTTATTTGGACAATGTTATCTACAAATATGTTATTTGTCTAGACGACACAATTATATATTCCATATTCCATAATCTAAATGTTTCTCTTGCTAATAAAAAGTATCAACATAAAATCTTTGTAAGAGAAATGAAAGCTTCTGGAATCGTTTCTAAACATTTGGATATGAAAGATATTTTTAAACATGATTATTCTTCGGAAAATAATCACTACTGCATCTTAATCTCAATTTTAAAGTGCCAAAAAATTAAAAAGAACATAAAAGAAAACAAATTTTGAATTATTATAATGATAAGCATTAAGCATTAATAATGTAGTTAATTTAATAAAATTCATGCTCCAAAACATCAAACAAAAATATTTTCATCCACTTTAAATTCCATTAGATCTACCTCATTCAGAATTTTTCCTCGAAACTCTTTACTAATCATCCTAAAAACACTACTGAATGCCTCTCAGTGTGCTATAAATAAGATAGTAATTTTAAAATAGGATAAAAGCTCTCACATAATAACTTTGATCTTCATTAATATAACAACAGAGTCTCAAAATTGCCATCATAAAACTTATGAATTCATTCGATATTAGATATTGGATACCTTAAAATTAACCCAAAAAAATGTATATAAAAATCTTCTGCTTAGACTTCATTTTTTTCTCACATAAAAATGGAAACATTCCAAATACTTAACCACAGACGATCACAGGAGAGAGAAAAAAAATTCTTGATTGAACTAAGCTGATGTTAAGTACCATGAGAAAATATTACGCATATACATAAAATGTCTTGTAATAACAATTATGGAATAATAGAACATTTTCTATAATGGAATTGAATGCCCTAAATTGCCTCAAAAATAATATATATTCTAAATCATCTTAAATTATTTTCCATAAGCGATATACGCCTTCATAATTTTCATACTCATAATGCTCCTTCAAGGAAAGTTTTATCAGTGTCGGGTTGTTCATAAATGACGTCTAATTGTGAAATTAAATTAATGGATTTTTTTGTAGACTTTGGCAATTTGTTGGTTTTCAAGTCAACATTTTTTTTTTGAGGGGTAAGAATTTTTGATTATAAAATGTTAAAGATTTGGGTTCAATTCCCAATAAGTACAGTTTCAAATTTTCAATAATTATTGAAATTTTTAACCATAAAAATTGAAAAAAAATATATAGTTTATGCTGAATTTGATTGAATTTTTGATACTTAATACATACCCAAAAATATCTCAATCCAAAACAGACGTCATTTATCCACAAACCCCCACAAATTTGGGATAATAAATTAAAATCAAAACGCGCCCTAATAATAATTATGATTTAATTAAATGCTATCAAGTAACAACAAACATTATTGACAGATAAATATTTCATTAATCTATCTACATGCTAGCTTATAATACGACTAATAACGCCAAATAAAGAAGAATTAAGGATTATTAAGAAGCAACAGTTAATTGCGTAGATTTCTTCTCCATATCAAGACAAGATCCCATTTAAAAAAAATTCGTAAGCAACTAAATGAAACAGAAGACAACGACATAAAGGCAAGAATATTGCTCGCAATAAATATTTTTTTTTAAAAAAAAAAAATAAGTGGCAAGAGGAAAGGAAGAAAAAAAAGTTTCGTTTCATCGTCTAATTGCCAAACGAGAGATTCAACAAGGGGGTATAATAAGAAAAAAAAAAAATATTTCGCGCTGTGAGTTACTGACTCATTATCTTACTGGCAAAGATTTTTGCTATTGACAAACACAGCCAATTAAAAATGTCTAAAACGTATAATAATCGGCAAGGACAGGTAATTCGAAAAATTGTTATATAAATATAAATCAATTTGATTAAGCATCGGCAATAATTTTTGTTTGTGTGCAGTTCATGAGTTGAATTTCCACCCCACAAACATGAATATAAATTTTATTTTTTTATTTTTATTTCCCAACAGATATCAACACTCGTTCAGCATCGTTCGGAGCGATCACATGTGGGAACATCAGAGAGAACGCTACGTGCAATAGGACGAGTAGGACAGGGTGTAAATCTTGCAGTTGAAAGATTTGTGACTGTTGGTGAAACGATAGCAGATGACAATCCTGATATTAAGCAAGACATGTATGATGCTTGTAAGGAGGCGAGAGCTGCTGGTAACATAAATAAGCATTATTTCTACTTATTGTGCAAATAATAATAATAAAATTTATATTCATACAGGATCATCAATTGAAAGACTTTGTGATGTAGCTGCTAGTGATCCAATGGGATATGCACAGTTGGATGATCGAGGGCCGATGGTGCGTGCGGCTAGGTCACTACTTGGATCAGTGACTCGTGTATTATTATTAGCAGATATTGTAGTCGTTAAACAATTACTTTTAGCTAAGGATAGGGTGAGTAGTTGTGTGCAGCTGGGGAATAACAAAATCCAATCAATATCTAATTTCCATTTTAAATTCCATCAACAGATAACGAGGACATTAGGTAGACTAGAATCAGTAGCAACATTTACAGAATTTGTGAAAGCATTTTCAGTATTTGGAGCGGAGATGGTAGAACTGGCACATATAACAGGTATGATAAGCTTGCAATTGATTGAAATGCAGCAAGCCTTTTGAAGCAAAAAATAAGCAAATCTTCCTCATTTATAGCTTATGGGGCCGTTCACTTATTACGTAACGCGAAAATTCGGGTTTTTTTACCCCCCCCCTGCGTAACGTTTTTAACAAAAGAATCAGGTGCGAGAACAATAGACCGTAACAAACACCCCCCCCCCCCCCCCCCCTCAGAGCGTTACGTAATAAGTGAACGGCCTAAAAATTTCATAAATTGAAAATCTCTTGCATGAAAAATTTGTTTAAATTCCATAAAAAATTAAGCCATAGAAGGAAAATTGCTTGAAGGGAATTTTTTCCATAACTACATTTAGCAACATTTTCATCTCCAAAAGTGCACTTTAATCTCGAAACATTTTTCACGCCAGGACGAGTCCCTAAAGCACAAGAATCATATTTTATTATGAAAGCAACCGTAATGAAAATCCTCCATAATTGAAGCTATAGGAGAGGTTTGTGAAGTTGAAATGATCCCAAAACTGATTCCAAATGCCAGATAATCTATATCATTCAATAATAATAATTTTTTTTTGCGGTTTTGTGCCAAATCAGCTAATGCGATAAAAATTTAACAACACTGCTTTATAATTTTTTTTTCTAATTTCCTTTATCAAAAATTCATGCCGATCCATGATTTGATGACGGAAAAAAATATAAAATTGCAAAGCAAATTCGAGTAATTTTTTTTTTGAAAAAGTATACACAGCAAGAGCTTTTCATGTTTAATGGCTTTTTCCCACTCCAATGTTTTCCGATTGCTTTTTTTCGAGATCAATGAATGTGAACGATAGTTCTTCAAATTACCAATTTAATCGTGGGGATGTTTTGAAAATGATGTCTTGTTAAAATTTTTGGTCAAAAGAGTCTAGTTTCTCATATAATCTACATCGTTTTTAAATGACTCCATCCATCTAGAATTCGATTTCCAATATTATTATTTTTATTCTTGAATGTCAATGTCCACATCCACAGATTAAAGAAATATTTTCTAGACCGAATAGAAATCAATTAACATAATTTCATTTAATTGATAAAGTCCAATAAAGTCCTTAGAATTTTCCTATAATTGCTAAAATTCCATTCGAACGAGAATAAGTGGGTGCGTTCAATAAATACATGAACGACTACGGTCATCAAAAAGTTCATCGTTATCGAACGAAAGCTACTTATTGCCTACCTAGAAAAACAGCAAAAAATAATATTATAGAAGGAGGGAAAGAAAAGACAGCAAAGATATTAGAGAAAATTATATCATTCCAAATCGATTGTTCGCGGAAACTCCTTCCGAAGGAAAACAAAAGAATTTAGTATATACTGCTTGCCACATTATCATATTTCGGCTTAATGATAGCGACGTATCTTCTTCATCCATCGATTAACGTCTTTGTTATGGATATTACTGTCGGAAGAATGAATTGCGATTAGATTGTTTTGAGATTTTTAAGGTGAATTAACGAACTTTTGGAATTTAAAATTTTTGGAAAAATTGGTAAAAATCAAAGATGGCGAATTTTTACACTTCAATTTTAATTTTTCATATTATTTAGTGAGAACTCTAAATTTCAAGTTACAAATCAAATAAACAACTTTCAAGACATGGCAGCAATACAGCAATTTACTCTTAACAAATTTCAACAGCTCTTAATATTAAGAATTCACAAACTTGTTCAATAATTCAACAAAAAATCAAGAAATTTTCATCAGAAGACCTTGCAAATATTCCAAAATGTTTAGTAATCACTTTCCCAGGACAATACTTTCTCAAATTCCCTTTCGTAACATAAATGTTGATGGTTGATACTCGAAACCGTAATTTAAGAAATTCACAAGATCTCATAACCTCAATCTATTATTCTTCCAAAATGAACACCAAGCACAAAATTTTTTGCTTTTTTTTCTCCTTCAGAAAAGCTCGCTGAAAAATTCAATAAAATTGATGAGGAATGAAAACAGGCAATGTCTATATATACCAACTTCCTCTCTAATTTTATTTCCTTCTTTTTTCTATCTATTTATTCGGTCTTTTTCTTATTCTATTTATTTCCAACATTCACAAAAAAAAAATATTCAAAAAATTGCAGGGGATAGACAAAATGATCTGAAAGATGAAAGAAGAAGAGCACAGATGTCAGCAGCTAGATTAGTATTAGAGCGATCAACTATGATGTTGCTTACATCATCAAAAGTATGTATTCTTTATTCAATGTGATGAATAGAATTGAAATTTATGCAAGACTTATTCTCCCTTTTTTCGTCCTTCCTTCCACGTCACAGACAACTCTAAGGCATCCACAATGTACTTATTCGAAGGAGAATCGCGATACCGTTTTCTGCCAAATGCGACGTGCCATGGATTTAATTCATTATGTAGTTAAGGACGGAGTGCTAGAATCGACAAATGATCGGAATGTTTCGCGGCAGGTAAGCGAATCTTTTTTTAGGGGAAATAACCCCTTCTGTTGCTGTTGATAAAACATAACAGTTTGTGTGAAATTTGAGAAAATCTGATAATGAATACTTGTGTGAAGTTAGCTTCAGTTAATTCTAAAAAATTTGACTTCATATCTTCACAAATCTATTATAATCATCCATTCCCATGAAAAAACTTCGCGCCAATTTTAGAAAAATCCCTTAAAAAGTCTCCCACAACTGTTTTGTTAAAAGACACACAAAATTAGATCATTTATGAATTTTTAATTTACAAGACTTTTTACTTTCATTCCTTTCCATTGTATCGTCTCGTTCGTAATACAAAGCAGCAGACAATTGAATGGGATGCTGAACGTAACACGGCATATACATGTTTAAAGCATTTCTCTAGACTTGTTGAAATGGCACGACCTCGATTTGATAAGCCACCAGCAATGATTCCAAACACATCTCTTGCTCAAGGAACTGGTAAGTGGCTGTCTTTGGTCTTAACATGAATAAAGTCTTCACATAATGAAGTGGAAATTGAGACTTCACCTTATAATTATGTATTGTATATGTAAGAACTGATGATGACTTTTTTTTCTTATTTTCCTTTTTTTCAATTTTCCTTTTTTTCTTCTCTACGCAAACATATAAAAATTTATTTATTTATTTTTTTCTGTTCCTTCTTTTTTTCCTCTCATTTCGCTCCTCCAATGTGTATATACAGTTAATGTCAATGCCACTACGAACATAGACAATAAAGATGCGAATGCTGAGAGGAGAGGAGAACAGCTCATGCGCAGTAATAGCGAGAGAGATCGTAATAGTCACCCGAGAGAGTTTAATGATAGTAATCATCATCGTGATGTGTGTCTGGCAAAATATAGCTGTCGTGGAGAGGTAAATAAACGTAAAGAATACTCGTAAAGCACTTATGTATGTTCTACTAGACATACTCGGTTTCGATATGACTTGGATGAAAACTTTTGCTTCTTTTACTAAGTTTTTAACTTAGTTTTTGGTAAACAAATTTGAATTATGGACATTTTGGGCTTGTTATGGGACTTGTTGGATGAATTTTATTTTGAGGGTGTTTTGGCTAATTTTTTGATGATGTTGCTGAGTAATTTGATGTTGATGTGATTTGTTGGATTGTAAGTCCTTGATTTTAAGGAGAAATGAGTAACTTCTCCTGAGGAGAATCACGTTTCTGATTAGACTTGATTCATTTGTGTGAAGTATATTCAATTCAAGGTCAATTTTATCTGAATGTGATGAAAAAGTAAGAATCTTAGGCAAACAGAACTAATCATAAGAAGTTAATTTTTCAACGACAGAAGTTTGAAGTTGTTACAAGATCTTTCGAAATTTTTCATTTGTAAGGAATCGAACTAGAATCTTAATCATCAAAATTTGCAATTAGCAATAGATATTCTAAATCTCGTTTAATTTATTTTTTTTTTTTTTTTTGGGAATCGAACATGCAAGATTACAAATGACTCTATCCTAAATTATTAAGGATATTCTCACAAAAACTATTTCCAATTTTACAAAAAGAGCACTTAATTGACCGATTGTCATATCAACAACAAAAAAAGACACGAATTTTCACCATACTCTATCTAGCTTATTAGTCGTATAATAGATTGCCTAACTGACTAGGTTGACAGATTATTGATTGATGGGGAAGTTACTCAACATTGAAAATGAGTCTAGACGGGCTGACTCAGACACTTAACAAAATTACTAAACGTACGATATGATCAATAGATGCAGAAGCTTTTTATTTAATTGAATTTTTCAACAATGTCATGCATCTTTAAGACACTTAATGCGCCTTAGTCATAAAACATGCCGATGACCCAGCACATAATTCTTTCATATCCATTCTTTTCTTCTTAATTAATTGCTCTTGAACTATTTTTTAATTAACAATTCAGGCTGCTATATCAATATTCCTTCCGGACACAAGGGAGAAACTCATTCTAGCACTCGACAAGGTATGCGAACGTACACAAGACTTTACAGATTCAGCTTACACGACGCACGAGCATCGTGAGAATATTTTACTGCTATGTGATCGTGCCAAGTTGGAATTGAATCAATTGTTGAGGATAGCAGTAAATATGGAACAACATCCAAATTCCACATTTGACATTGACTCTTGTGTCGATAGTGTACTCGGTGCTTCACAGGATCTCATAAATCAATTATTTTTAACGGCACAAGATCAAGCGTCAGATTTACCGCATCTAACAAAATCTGGCATCGAATTGGTGACATTACTCAGGACAATCGCCTTAAATCACGAAATCGATAGGCTACAAAATAGTGCTGATCGTTTTCATGAACATATCGATCATATGTTGGAAATATGCAAGCTCTTAAGACATATCGCAATGACGGAAACATTTCAAGTGCAAGCAAAATTTTCAGAAATAAATGTTCGAATTTATGGACCGCAAGTTGTTACGGCATCAAAAGCTCTCTGCTCATATCCAAATTCGAAAGCAATGAAAGAGAATCTCGAAGTATTTGTCGACATGTGGCAATGGCTGACAACTGACATTACAGCAATATCAAAGGACATATTGGATTTAGCGCAAACGAATCTAAAACCAGAAAAGCAGGGCTATCTCAGTTTGCCACGACCAGGAGTATGTCACACTTAATTTATTTATTTATTTACTATCTATCTCTCACATGTTTAAATGACATTGGTGACTAATGACGTGAAAACTATTTTTATTTGTTTTTTCCACACTTTAACATAGAAACACGGAACGACATCAAAGCCTTTAAAACCAACAAGGTTAGACACTGAAGAGCAGGAAAAGATAGCAAAAAGTGGATTGGAAATGAAAATGGTAAGTCAATTATAACACATAAAAATAAAAGAATGTACATAAATAATGCCAATTAGTGACATTAAGGAGATATAAAAAAGATTAAATTACAATATTCTCCTCATATATTTCTTGATTCGATTTCTTTTTGTTGCTGATTCAGGGGTGAGGTTTGGTAGGATTTTGATTTTTTGTAATTCACTGCTTTTTTGGATAAGATGAATTAAATTTACCAACCTAAAAACCATAAAAATTCTAATAAAGCCCTACAAATTAGCAGAGAATTGTAAGGTTCTTACATGTGCAGAGGTGACTGTGTAGCAACCCTGCATTCAATATACTGGGTACTTCTAGGTAGAACCTCAATATTGACCATTATAGAGTAAAGTCCAAAATTTTTGACCGAAAACAAGATCAATATACCCACCTCTGAATTTAATTTTCCTCTCTTTTGCCACTTGACTCACTGTTTTTATTTCAATATTGTATTAATTCACATATCAGATAACAAACGAAATGGATGCAGAAACAGATAAATGGAATAGTACAACAGATGAGAATAATGATATAGTGAAGAGAGCAAAGAATATGTCAGCAATGGCATTCTCAATGTATCAGTTTACGAAAGGCCAAGGCAGCTTACGTACAACACAAGACTTATTTACTCAAGCTGAGTATTTTGCTGAGGAGGCAAATCGATTGTATAAAGTTGTGCGACAATTTTCATATCAGGTATGACTTGTTTGTTTTCTTTGTGAATCTCCTCCTTCATATAAATTTTTTTTTTATGACTCTTCATCATATTTTGATGACAACTGTGGAAAATTTTCATGAAATTTGTTACTCTTCATCTCTTGTGATGTTGAGAGGGTTGGAAGTGACAAAAACAGTTCATGTCTTTTTCCTTCGAGGACTTTTTTTTTATTCTATATTTTGCTACATAAATATGAAACGGAATGAGCTAAATTTTATCTGAAATTTTTGTGTCTTGCTTGATTTATCTTGGGATTTAAATGTGTTTTGAGGAGCTTTTGTTTTTGATCTGTTAGAATTTTGTTGCGGGGATTATTTTTTTGGAATTTATTTGACTTGTTATGAAATATAGTTTTGGTTGAAATTGCTAGATGTTTCGTGACTTTTTGGGAACATCCTTTTAATCAGAGTTTGTGCAAAGTTTCATGAACAATAGTTTGAGATTTTTCTGATTGGTATGGGAAATTTATTTCAATTTCAAGATAACCTTAAATTATTTCTAATTAAAGAAAATGAAAGTTTAAAGTATGAAACTTTTAGAATCAATAATATAAAAGGCCTATATTAATCTTGATTGTCATGCAACTTCCAGTGAGAATTGAACCAATCACTTTTCTTATTTCAGTAAAGTAAGAATTTAAGCTGATTTTTCAAAAATAAATTATTTTGCAATAACAGTGAAAAAAAGTTTCCAGTTCCAAAGCTACAGCTCTGTTTCTCATTAAAAAAACTTCACCTTCATATTAATTTCCCACGGCAACAAGCCATCTTAACCTTCACATTAAAAACTTAATCTAATTAAATTTTTTTCATAATTATTCCCTTTAGGTGCCAGCTGGTCAACCGAAGAAAGAACTGCTAGATCATCTAGACAAGGTTCCTACATACGTTCAAACACTCCAATTCCAAGTGAAAGAGCCAACGGTAGGAAAGTCAGCAACATTCGTAAAAGTTGACCACGTCATACAAGAAACTAAAAACTTAATGAATATCATATCAAAGGTTGTATCTACATGTTTTGACTGTGCAAATAAGGTGAGTTTGTGTGCTGAAAATTGTTTCATTTGGGAAATCATGACGAGTGGTTTATCCTCTCTTTCTCTCTGTTGTATATGGGAATTTATGGTTTGGTTTGTTGGGAATTGGAGATTTTTTTTATTCTGGCTCATGGCAGTTTATTATTTAAATGCAAAAAGTTGGACGAAACTAATTAAACATACATTTGCAATGGAAATTTTTTCTCTGTGGTTAAATTATGTTCAGTGTCATTTTGTTAGATTTCATGAAATCTCATGAATCACGCTGGCAAAAAAAAAATAGTTTGGAATGGCAATCAAAATTAAACCAAGTGAAATAAATTGCAAATTGATTTAAGAGAAGCTGCAATTTTGCAGTCAAACAACTGTCATTTGAGCTATTCAGGAATGGGGAGGGAAGTTTATATTAAATTGAAAAGAAAGATAAGTGCTGCATTGAAATTTGCTCACAAAGTTGAGGTGTTAAGAGTTTCAAAAAATATTTTTGGTATAAATTAAAAAAGTTTGAGTTTTTTTAAGTTAAAGCTTTTTCGAAATCAAAATTTTAGATAGAACTTAAAAAAATTAGTTTAAATTCTAATTTTTGAAATAAAAATCAAGCTTATTAAAAAATAATTTTCATACTTTTTAACAACTTTTTTAAAATTATAATCAAGATTTTTCAAAACAAAAATTTATGCTTTTTTGATTTAAAATTTTTCGAAATCAATTTCAATTTTAAAACTTTTTTAAATTTACCTACAAAAATAAAGATAACCTTTTTCGAAAATGGATTGGGTCAGAAAAAATTTGAAATTCGTTTTATTAAAATTTTTGAATTCACTTTCGATATTATTCCAAAATAAGCCAAGAATTTTCATAATTTAAATAAAACTTTTTTCAAAAATTAATTCCAAAAATATAAGCTTAACTATTCAAAATCAAAATCTAAATTTATAAGTTATTCAATTCTGAAATTTTAAAAGCATTCAATTTAATCTACAAAATAATCTCCAAAACGCATTTCCCAGTACAAAAATCAACACAACAGAGAGAATAAATCACCCAAAAAAATATAAAATCTAATAAATTTTAAAGCTTTTCATAAGCAGAATGCCAAAAAAAAATAATTTTTCTTATTGATTTCACCTCGTTTGTTTTATTTCAAAAACAATTTATCCTTGTTTCATTTTAATTAAATTGCACACACACGAACAATTGTTAGGTTTGACAAGCATCCAAGAGAAAAAAAAGCTTTTTTTATTTTTTTCATTTTCAATTATGTTTTTGTCTTCATTTTCTTTTACTTTTTTTTTCTTTCTCTCCCTCTCGTTTCTTTTCCGGCAGATGCAAAAAAAGAAAACTGTAGTTTTTACTCTAAGCGATGGTAGATGGGATCTGGAATCGATTCGCCCTTCTTTAGACTTCTTTTCTTCCTCATAAAAAAAGGCATTTTAGACTTCTTTTCTTAGACTTTTCTTTAGCGTGAGAACAAAAAAAAATCTTTGACGTCTCTTTTTTGCTGTAAAATAATTTTACCGATAGTAAAAAAAAAATTTTTTGTTTTCTTGTAAAAAAAAAAATGTTCAAAGTCCTCGTGTTGTTAATCGAGGGACTTAAGCGCATTTTTGTCGCAGCGATCAGAAATCGATTAAATAGAAATTGCTTTAAATTACAAAATCCCTTAATTCTTCTTTTATCATCAAAAAAAAAAATCCTGCAAGAAAATACAATTTTTATAAAAAAAACTGTATAATAATAACAGAATCCATTAAATTCCGTCTTTCTAGCATGCTCTATGCATGAAAAGTCTGTTTTCTAGATGATAAATACATTGACCAAAAATAACGGTCAAAAAAATTTTAAATTCCAACGGTCAAAAAAAATTCAATTTTTTATCGAGGGGTTTTCAACAATTTTTTTCCTTATATAATGTTAAATCGTTGATTACAGGAATAGTAGATCGTTTAACGATTTTTTAATAAGCGATGCCGGAATAACTCAATAGTAGAAAGATAATTCATCATAACAGAACTCTTAACTATGTCTGGTTTCTGAGATCTCAGAGCTCATACAGCCAGCCAGCCAGCCAGCCAGCCGAACAAAGTGAAACTATAAGCGTCATTTTTTGCAAAAATGCGCTAAAAATAAGTAGTTACAATTCTCATTCCTGTAACATAAAACTATCCAATTTATGTACAATGACATGGAAAAAACAATTTTTAACTTGAAAAAACAAAATTATAAATTCTGTAAATTTAGTTGTTTTTACTTTTGAAAAAAAAAATAGAAAACTAAACTTAAAAAAACAATTTTGTTGTAATTCCACAATGAGACTCAGATGCCTCGTTGTCTAACTTTTTTATATCATTCCAAATGGAAATATTTGGACTGCAGTTTAATAAACTTTTCATTTATATTCCTCCTATGTCCTTTTGAATTATAATCCCCAAAGATAACATTTATTGATCATTCAAGGCGTTGCTTTGTGATAAAAGGAATTTTTTTGTTGATGACGTAGTTCTTCCTGACCTTGCTCAAAGCTTTTCCGGAGCTTAACATTGATTATTTGAATTTGTGCTTTTTAAGGGATTTTTTTTGTGGTGCTAGACATGAATATTTTTGAGGGAATTCTATTGATTTTTTTTGTAAATTTCTGATAAGTCTTCGTGGCTGATTATCTAACTCCAAATTCACAAATTATTCCATCTAAATCCAAAAAAAAAAAGATTTAATCTCATTCTATTCATACCCTAAATATAACATTCAAGTCCATTGCAGCTATAGCATCCAATAAATCACCCAAAAAGGAAAAGTGGCCTTCCAACGATAAAAAAGCATTGCCTTTTATTATCCTGCCATAATCTACAAAGTATATATGTATATACCTACGAATAACAAATTAATATTAATTCATTTTACATAATGAAACTACACACATGTATCTACATTTTATTACAAAGTATTGAGTCACGTAGTCAAAGGAACGTCCTTCGACATTAGAAAAGAAAAGAAGTAAGGGTCAGAATTCTTGGTTCATTTTGATCATTTTTCAGAATTTCCTTACATATTAACAAAGATATGTCCACAGAAAGTAAAATATTCTAGGAAACTACCTTATACTCTAAAAATGTCTGCACCCTGATAAAATTGATGTCGGTTCCATAATTTTACTTCTTGTTACTGTTAGTCGTACCTCTTTCAATTCATTCAATGCTTACGGTATGGTGAAAAGAAGAAAGAAGCTCATGAAAAATTCCGTTCCTCCATTTTCATTGAATTAATTTACTCGATTCATGAATTTATTGATATCATCTAAGGAAACTGTAAATTATGCTCCAGCTCTTCCATATCCCAATTCCATTCAAGGCTTTTATTTTTATTTGCCATTTCATGAAATTGAGAAAGTTTTAGTTAGTTCCTTATAAAAAATTTTATGACCATTGTTATCTTCTTAGCAAGGCTATATAACTCCCAAAATAGTATACTGAAGTGTGATCAATGTTGAGTGAAGTATACAATATTTTAAGTAAAATTTAGTAAATGTGAGCAAAAATATTGCAAAAAGTAGTTGAGTAGAGTAAAGTGTAGTTGAGTGGAGTGAAGTGCAGTAAAAGTATAGTGAGTGTAGTAAAAGTGTAGTAGTAGTGTAGCAAGTGTAGTGATAGTATAGCAAGTGTAGTGATAGTATAGCAAGTGTAGTGATAGTGTAGCAAGTGTAGCGAATTAATTATACTTAATTTAATCATATTATACAGTGTTTAAATAGTCAAAACTATTATTTTTTGCTTTTTCATGTCTCTGAATACATGAAAAGATATTTTATGTAGCTTTTCTTTCAAATAAATCCATCCCTCGTAATGCTATCGAAGTTGGAAAATTTTGAACTTTTAGAATTATGATAAAATTGTATCAAAAATTTTGAAAAAAATTGTGTTGAAAATTTTTTGAGCTTTTTTAACATTTTTAACAATTTTAACAATTTTGAAATAAATTTTCAGAAAAATAATGTATTTACTGGTATTTATGCCTAAACATAGCGTTTAACATAAAAAAGATCAAAATTTATTCCGATGCTTTTAAAACAACTAAAAATTTAACTGTAACCTTCATTGGAAGCAATGTTGATTTCGCAAATTTTTGCTCCTACTTTGCATGTCCTCCATATTTTTTTTTATTCAAACTTGAAAAAAGCAATTTGTGCAGCATAAAGCAGTAAAAAATGTACTTTATTTCAACTATTGAAATTTTACACTCAAATATTGAAATTTGTCCTCACGATTTTTGCATCCGAAATTCGGGAAAAAATTAATATTTTTACAGTATTCTCATTTGAAGAGGTTTTTATTCATCCTGAGCAGCTTATTTATGCTTTAAATTTAATTTATTTAATTTGTTTACACAAAAAAAAAATTGAAATTCTTCATTGCCTACTATTGAAGTTTTGTACGAATTTCAAATTATTTTTCTGTAAAAATTTCAATATTTGGAATGGTGTGGTTTTTTTCGTATAAGCAGTGCTTATTTATGCCTTAACTTAATTTAATTGGAAAGTAGACTGTACGAACAAAGTCAAAAACCTTAACATGAGCCCAATGTTGAGTTTAAAGGTAATTTTTCAAGTCTAAATTTTCAATATTTTTTTACCCTAAATCTGTATTTTTTCAAAATTTTATCATTTAAAAAAATAAAATAAAATATTTAGGTATGTTAAAAATTTCTAAACTTGTCAATCAATCTATTTAAAATTATTGCATAATAATTTTTATTTTTAAGAAAATTGAAAATGAGCATTTTAACCGACACCATTAATCTACCCTGGTAGCACAAGTCAGTTAATCGAAAATAAAAATCACCTCACGGCGACGTGAAGTTGACTTAAAGGCGAATATTTAGTCATAACAATAAATTCGTCGTAAGTTCTACCTCACGTCGCTGTGAGGTGGTTTTTTCTCTCAATTAAATTTTTCTCTTAAATTAAAATTGTTGTAAAATTTTATTCATTTTATATAGTAATCCCGATGCTAAAACTGTTCATTTTTACTATGCTTGTAATAATCATGATGATGCGCAATATATAAAGTGGGTGCGTAGCATTGGACCTACGGAATTATTCCGCAGAAGTTTTTTTTTAAATTTTTATTTTTTAAGAAATATTCCGCGGAATTTTTCCGCGATTATATTTTCGATATTTATTAAAAACTTCAAATATTTACCTATAATATTTCAGTAATCGTTAGTAATAATAAGTTATCAAGCACAAGACTTAAATTTTTAAATATAAATCTGGAGAAAGGGTTAAGCCTTTTGAACTGAAGATACAATAAAGATATTATCTGCAGATATTATCTGTATGGTGACAATTTTTTTTCACCTGCATGTAGATATTCAGAATCTATCTGTATGCAGATGAAAAAAAATCTGTCTGCTACATCTGCTCTAAATATCTGCTTTTTAACTCTAAATCACTGGGAGGTAACATTTCAAAGACACGAGTCAGTCTAACGATCTGATGCTCTCCTCAATTTACCTAATCAAGTATCTTCATAAAATCATCCAGATGTTAGTATATTCTACCAAAGCAAACATCCTTTTTGCCATAGACCTCGTAACAACTTAAAACTTTTAGCAAGGCGTATTCATTTAGAAAATTACCGGAAATTTTAGTAGTAAGAATAGTGTAGAGCTATGTCTTACGTCTAAATGTACAAAATATTATTTGGAAAATTTTTGCACTCTATGAAATTTTCAAAACTTTAATAAGTAGCACAAATTTTTTTAAAACAATTCTTAAATCATGTGCTGTAAATTAATACCTCCATTTTGAATATTATTGAATGAACATTCATAACAATATTAATAATTGGTCAACGATGTTGGTCTTCAGAAAATTTGAAAAATTGTATGTCAAATAAATTGAGATCTTGGAAAATGTTAATTTTCTTTCAAGAAATAATTCTAAATAGGTACTCCTAATTTTATCTTCATCAAATCATCAGTAATAATTCAAGATCTCATCGAGCTGTAAACACTGCAAAAACTCATTGGTTAAAATTAGAGATTTGATCAAAATTTGCAACACTCTATGGTCTGAGTTGGCAGCTTTATAATAACTATCAAGAATTGAAAATTAAATGCGGAATTATTCCGCGGAATATTTCTTAAAAAATAAAAATTAAAAACTTCTGCGGTATAAAATTCCGCAGCGGAAATTTTCCGTAGAATTTTTCCGCGGAATAATTCCGTAGGTCCAATGCTACTGAGCCATATAAAGTAATAATTTCCACAATTTAATGTTTAAAATTTGTTTTATAATGAGATTTAAATAGTATAGGAAAAAATTAGCATAGTGGAGCAAAGTGTAGTTAAAATTCGTAAAGTTTAGTTAAAAATAGTAAAGTGTAGTAAAAAAATGCAAAGTGTAGTAAAAAAGTGCAAAGTGTAGTAAAAAAGTGCAAAGTGTAGTAAAGTGTAGTGAAAAAGTGCAAAGTGTAGTAAAAACGTATAAAGTGTAGTAAAAAAATAGTAAAGTGTAGTAAAAAAATAGTAAAGTGTAGTAAAAAAATGCAAAGTGTAGTAAAGTGTAGTAAAAATGTTTTAAAAAGTAGTAAAAAATTAGTTAAAAAATCCAAAGTAATAGCATAGTGATATATAGTATAGTGAGTGCAGTTGAATGTCGGTAAAAGTACGCAAATCGGAATAAAAAAGTAGTTTTTTTAGGAAAAGTGCAGGGAGTTATTTGGCCTTGCTTCTTAGTTAAATAATTTTTTTATTATTTTTATTTTTATTTTATTTTTATTTTTTTGTGAGAGTGGTGATAGTTTTCCTTTCGCACTTTCGAGACCTCATTAGAGTCGTAAAAATTCATGGTCGTTTTCAAGGCAGATGAATTAGTTGCTTAAGTTGGTTTTCTTACTTGATTTGATGATAGTTAGAGCGCATTTTTTTAGAGTTGACAGAATTTAAATTTTTAAATGCTTTGCAAAATTTCAGTACTGAGAATTGGTTCGTTAAAATATTTGAAAAAATCTATTTTAGAACAAAATTCAAAATGGCGATTTTTAGTACTCATAATTTTAGAACAAAATGGCAGCCATAAAAAGTAAATAAACTTTCTAAAATTTGGATTTTGATCATTTTTAATGCTTCACAATTGTCAAATCCGCTGTAAATAGTTATTAACTATTAACATTTTCTTTCACTCAGAAAAATACGCCCTAAAAATATTAAAAACTACAATCCATCACCCATCAATCAAGTAAAATGCTTACAATCTTTATTACTTCCATTTCTTTTACTACTATTGTATTTACGACTATTTCACGTGGACAAATGATTATTGTTGCTTTTCTTCTCTTTTTTTTCGGACGACATTAGAAAATTACAGTTTTCCTTGTCGAAGCTACCCAAATAGTCATTTAAAGTCCTCCCACCTCCATAATTATTATTTTGTCACTTTTCATTATTTCCATCATTTTTTATTTATTTTTTTTTTCTCATTGAATATTTTAGCATAGATTGTGTCTGCCTCAACAAGTAGCCATATATACAAAATAATTCCGACAATTACCTTGGATAAGAAATTGGCTGATCCACTGACCAAAAAAAGATTTTTTGATTATCTCATTATTATTTATGATTTTTCATATCACGTTACTGACTTCATCGATAATTCATTAAAAAAAAGTTTTTTGATTTTACAAAAAAAAAGAGAATTTGATGAGCATAAACTTAAAGGTACATACCATAGGTGTTGTTGATATATCACGTGCTTCTAACCTCACATTTGCGAATGGATAATTTAATGCTAACAATGACTAATGTGAAATAATTTTCGTTCATGCTTGATTTCGTACGTAACAAGAAATATAATATGACCAAACTTTAGTAGAAATATGCTAACAACTCTCAATAGAGAAATTTTCCGTTACATAGTACGAAAATTTGAATTTGAATTTTTTGTGTGTACCAAAAATTTACACACACAAACAAATGACTTTGAATTAAAGCAAAAAATAATCATGATATTAAGCAATTATTATGCATGAAAGTTAATTCTTATGCTTTTACTACATTTATTCGTATAATTTGAATGCTTAAAAGCATTAAAATTTGCAAAAGTTTAATTTAGATTTTTTCAAAATATTACTAACACAAATACACACTAATACAAACATATGCTGCGAATTCATGTTTTATTAATTTTAATTAAACTTTTCCTTAATTTTAGCAGCTGAAAGTTGCTTATTTTATAAAAATCAGCATTTTCTTTATATGCATTAACTTAAAATATGGATTTATGCTGTATTTAAAAAGATATTTGTGATTTTGTCTCTAATAATTTAACGGACACGATGTACTAAAATAAGGAATACTAAAAATTCCTTATTCGAATTTTGTACTAAAATAAGGAAAACCGTTACGTATTGAGAGTTATTAGGAAATATGTTCTCAATATTTCTTTTTAACCCAGCTTTTGCTATTAAGAGCAACAACTTTATCCTTGCATTGCCAAAACCAACAAGTTTTGTTGGCAATGTGATACATTTTTCTTACTTCTTTTTCTTCTTCCTGTATATTCACTTGAGATTTTAAGAGCCCACATAATTTGTCTTATTTTGCTAACACTTTTTTACTTACAATTTTTTTTTGTTTTTGTTCCTATTTTGAGGTTATTCATAAATGATGTCAATTAATTTAAAAGTTTTTTTGAAGAATTTTAGGAGTTTTTATGATTTTTAAGGTTTTGATTTCCTTCAACCTTCAATTTTCTTCGAGACAGCACTTACAACTTTAAAAAATATTTTGCAAAAATCACCTAATGACGTCATTTATGAACAACTCCTTTTTACATTTACAAAACCCATTTTTCTTTGCTTTTTGATGACACTAATGAATTTATTGATTTTGATTGTCGACCAGAAACTTTTTTTTCTACTTTTTACAATAGAAAAAAATTTTTTTCATCCATAAAATCCAATTTTTTTGCTTCTTTTCTTTTTCTCTTCATCCACAAAAAAATATAGTATAAGCTGGATTTCAGTGGTCTTGGACGCTCGACAGCTGGAAATGCTCGAGACGAGGAAGGAAATTCTGGCATGCAAGGATCAGATTCCAAGGGCTCGTCAACTAGTGAAGCGAACATGTGACAGTACGGGATGCGTCGCGGTAAAGGCGACGCCCGAAGGACGCGTGTTTCATTCTTATTATTTTAATAGAAAAAGGAAAACCAGCGGCACAATTAAAAAGGGGATACATCTACATAGTATGGTTGGCGATTCGTGTGCATTACAAATTTTTATGCTAAGCAACATCTGCAGCATCTGAAAAATTTGTTAAGTTATGCATGAATATTTGTGGCCTGGCAAACCACATCAATATTCATAAATTCCATCATTAACATGCACACACATACAAAATATTTGCAATATCCATCAATGCTGAATATTTTTTTTCTGGTAATTAATTTGTTATTTTTAAAAATAAGTGAAACGAAGCTGATGAATGAATAATTCAATAATTCATTAACTTTAATACCAGCCATCAGGTAATTTAATAACAATTTATCAGAAATAAATCGTCAACATACTCATCCAATTGAATTTATGGGACATTTTATGTCCCTTTGTTGACTCCAAAACAACGATAAAAACTGATTGCTTAAATTAAAGAGCATAAAAGCAACAGAAAAAAAAAACAGTAAAAAAATTGGAGCTATTAATTCAATGAGGAAAAGGATTGTAGGTGCGATACACGCCTTGAATAATTTTTCAATACATGTATATATTCATTTATTCAAGGCGGTTAAAGAGCGTATAATATCCCCAAAGTAGCGAAATAATTTTTGTGCCACTGGTGTGGAAATAAGTAAATACATCGTATAGTCGATTATGGTTTTTATATAGTTTTAATATTTTAAATTATAGATTAAAATTATTCATTCGAAATTAATGTTGTTAAATGACGTTTTTGTTAAGTCTTGAATATTTTTTTAAAGAATGTTTGGAGATTGGATTCGAGTGGCTTTGGTGGGAATAAATTTTTGATTTTTTGAATTTTTAAGTTTAAAATTTAACAAATTTTTTTAAATTTAATTTCTGAAAGTTTGAAAATTTAAATGTAAAATGAAGAAATTATTCTAACCTGTAAAACATTGAATTAAGGTTAGTTAGACTGTCCATTGTAGGTTATTCTACCCATGTAACCAAGAAATCACACACGTCAGACTCTTTTTTTAAATAAAAGATTCAGATAGTGTCTATAAAGCTTCTAAACTACAAGATATGTTAAGCAATTTAGACATTTTACATTAAAATCAATGAATATGGATTAAATTAAAGCTAGCAAATCCTTCATCACCAAAGGTAAGAATACTTCTCCAAACTCAAAAAACAGTTAAATTAAATTTTATGAATTTAAAAAAATAAAAATGTGGCAAATAAGAAATCAAAAGTTTTAAAAAAAATCATAAAAATGAAAGTGAAAAAATTTTTGTAAATCGTCAATAATTTTTTATTAGACATAGAAGACTCATTCATATACATGCATACATACATATAGAAGAAAAGACGTAAAGAATCGCTTTATGCTGATGAAAAAATGAAGTAATAAATAAATTAATAAGTAATAATAATAATAATAAAAAAGTTTGAACATTTCAGACTAATTCAGAGGTTAGTGAATGAAAAAATAAAAATCTTTAAAATTATGAACAAAAAAAAACTTTCAATAATCATTTTTATTAAAAAAAAATATTTAAAAATATATTTTTAAGATAAAATTCCTACATTATCACTTCGTGTTCTGAATATCTTAATGACAAAGAAAATAAGAAAAGATAAAAACGTATCTAAATGTTTCGGTAAAAAAAATTAAATTCGTAGACATTTTGAAGTGAATGCGATTAATTTAATTCATTCATTTTGTACCTGTTGTATGAGAGTTTAACTCAATTTATAGACTTTCTGATTTTTGTATTAAAAAATTTTTTAAGCTCTCTATATGTATCTCCCACTTCTTCCCACCTCTATATCCTTACTAACTATATTGTCTTATATCCTATTTCTATTTTGTATAATCAATGGAATGAAAATGGAAACTTTATGATATAAATTCTTATTAATCTGGCTGTAAAAACAATTCGAATTTCCTTTTTCATTCTTTCTAATAGAAAACCTTTTTAAATGTTTATTCTAATTTTAAGTGACATCTAGTATGGTTGGGGTGTGATTTTGACTTGAATTTTGTGTTTTTTTATGTTTCTGATATTCATGGAAAAAAAAGAATTTTTTAAACAAAAACCAAAGGGGTCGCAATGTTAAAAATTCGCCAACTTGGATTAAAATTTGACTGGCAACAAAAATTTTTCATTTTAAAAAAAATTTGTATGGAAAGTTAGAAAGTGTGCCATGAAATAAAATAAAATTTAATTTTTTCAAGTTTCTGGACAATATTTTTTGAAAATGAAGTCATTTCTGTTGTAAGGCTTGTTCCAAATGTCGTTTAAAAGCTTAATATTGTAGAAAAAAGGAATAAAAAATCATTACAAATTTTTTTGATTTTCTCTCATCATGGCACACTTTCTCACTTTCCATACAAATTTTTTTTAAAATGAAAAATTTTTGTTGCCAGTTAAATTTTAATCCAAGTTGGCGAATTTTTAACATTGCGACCCCTTTGACAAAAACGAAAATAATTTTTAAATTATCGTTTTTTTTTAATTTTCATTGAATTATTAAAATTTTAAAATGTGATAATTTAAATAAAAATAAAATTTTGTTTTTAAAAATTATATCAAAATTTAAATTTTGAAAATTTCATCAAAATTTAAATTTTGAAAATTTTATCAAAATTTAAATTTTGAAAATTTTATCAAAATTTAAATTTTGAAAATTTTATCAAAATTTAAATTTTGAAAATTTCATCAAAATTTAAATTTTGAAAATTATATCAAAATTTAAATTTTGAAAATTTCATCAAAATTTAAATTTTGAAATTTTTATCAAAATTTAAATTTTGAAAAATTTAAAGTAATTAATTAAAAGTTTAAAATTTTTAAAAAATATAAAAAAAAATTCAAAATCATTTGAAAAGATTGAAAAATTTTAAATTTTCAAAATTAAGTAATTTAAATAAATAGTTTGAATTTTGAAATTTTGAATTGTTTCTTTTTATAAATTTTAAATTTTCGAAATTTAGTTTTCAAATTTTTCAAATCTCAAAACCTTCAAAATTTTAATTTAAAAAATAAAAAAAAAAACAATTTTCAAATAAATTCAAGCTTTAACCTCTAATTTAAGAAAACAAAACCTATTTAATCCTGCAATATAATGAACATAAAAATTACACCTTAGTTCCCTTAAAATTCTGATTAATCATCTTATAACAAGATGATTCTGAACTTTCTGATGAAACTTTTATGCCAATTCATATCATAGCAAGGCATACACTAAAGATCATCATTATATTAATGTTATGATCTTTTCAATATTCAACGAAGGTATTATTGGATGTGAATGCTTTCAGAATAAAGTGTTTTGTAATCTTCAAAGCGGAAAAAGAAAAAAAACTTTTTTTTATTTCATTTGAATACAGAACATAAAAAAGAAATTCTCTTTCCATCCGCATTGAAATGAAGAAATTTTTTCACTCTGCTGCAACCATAAGTTGTAAATTTTAATGCGGCATTAAGTGTTGAGAGATGTAGTTAAGGTTTAAATTTTTTTAAGGATGATTGGCACTGTAGTCATAATTTTCAAGTACAATCTTAATCTTAAGGGTAGCATTAATGTTGTAAATCTGCCAGACTCATACCCCAAATGACATACTTTTGTGACGTCTTAAATAACCTCAACAGAAATGCATTGCTGCAGGATATTTTATGGTTTAGTCAGCGTAATCAGCAACAATTCGAGATAAAAAAAAACAATTGGTTTTGAGAATGAAAACAAGCTCGTCGCTTGCTATATAGTTGCTAAGGCATCCTGTTATTGTCATTCTGCTGACGTCATTGGCGACGAAATAACAGAAAACAATAAAAACAGTGATGACACTTGCGGTTTTCATTTGTTTTGTTACTCGACACGTAAGAATTCAACTTAGTAAGTAACACATGTGTCATATTTAAATTGAACATGTGGTGCTGATTTCTATGAGGTTTTGTGGATGTTTGGAAGGTGATTTGGTAGTTAATGTTGAAAAATAAAGTTAAAGGGTTGAGTGCTGTAGGGTTGTTGGTTGATAGGATCAAAATCTGTTTTTTAAGTACCAAAGAAGCAAAGCTAGAATTTAAGGATCTTAATTTAGTCTTAACTGCATAACAGTCCCTAAACTTGAAAATAACCTTCCATCTAATAATAGTCAACAATTAAGACCTTATTAATGCCATCCATACGTACACCATTCAAAAAATACCTCCATAGTAATGAATGTTTATATTATTCAAATTAGTCCAATCCAAACAAATTTCCGTTCAATCCAATTCAGAACAATAATTTGGTCTAACTGAGCTTTTAACATTAAATATTTAAAAACCTTTCATCGTGTACGTCTGTACCCAAACCAAATGGGAATATTTTCACATTTAAATGTAAAAGCTCGGTGTGCGGTTTCGATAAAAAAAAAATTTGCACTGACAGCACGAAAATTGTAATTTGAGCAATATTTTAAACATTTATGCACTATTGCATGCCTAGAATTAAATTAATTTTACGCTCATAGATCTGAAATGTTCATGGAATGTTTTTTGTGCTGATTAAATTGCAATCTATTGGAAAATTATTGATTTAAAGGGTGTGGTATTAGTTCAAAACTATAATTAGGTACGATAAGAATTAATTGACTGGCAGGAAGTGGTAATGGATTGTTGGTTTGAGGTATGACGGTAGATTAGCTGTTTAAATTGATCAAGTTTTGAATAAAAATGAGTTTAAATTTGCAGAAAAAAGTTAAAATTAAGATCTAACTGAAAAAGTTAGAGTTCGATTCCTAAACAACTCAACATTTTAAGAAATTACCAATTTTGATCTAAATATTCAAATTTAAGATCTTAAAATTTATAAAAACTGCAGTACCAATCAATATCATCGTTAAAGACCTTACACGCAATTTAAAATTCAAAATAGTGAACCAATATTGGTAATTTATGAATCATCGTTTATTCACAAGCCATTTCATTGAAAGGATTCAAGATTAACCCTATTTTTTTAAAGGTTAAAAGCCATAAATTTTCAATGTCTAGAAATTGAATAGCTTTATTTCTATTTTGGGATCTACAATTATTCTGGGTTATAAATTCAGTGAATAATCGTGAAAAAAGATAGTAGGTTATTGAAAATTCATGCTTGCGAGACAGAAATTGAGTTGTTTATCTAGAACAGAAATAAAAAGACATAAAATTCAAGTCAAGATCCTCGTCTGTGCTGAGAGAATATTTTTCGGAATTTAACAAGTAAACAAAATAAATGACGATGAAAAAATAATAAAGTGTAAAAAATTTACAACAAAAAAAAAAAAATGCATAATAAACTAGTGAAATAGAAAAAAAATACAAAATTAATATAAATAATAAAGAGTAATAATGATGATAGAAGGAACTACGAAATAGAATCTATTTTTGTAGCTAGAATTTTGAATTAAAAATAAATGAATAAAAAAAATCAAGTGAAATTAATTAATGAATAACTTTGTAGATTTTTTTGCCAACAATACAATCCTTAATAAGATTGAAGAAAATAAGGTGAAATAATAAAGTGAAAACCAAATAGCTTTTAGTCGAGACATAAGAAGAAAAAAAAAAATCATTTCATCATAAAAATCAAGGTTCTGTGAAAAAAAATTCCGATGGAAACAATCATTTTTTAGATGAGAATTTAGAATTAATTAAATTAATGCTATGTAAAGATGCGCTACCTTTATCTCTTTCTATCTCTTTTTCATCCACCTTTTTATTATATATCGATAAGTGTGAATCTATAACGGATCTTAAATATGTATTTAAGTAGATAGAAAACTTTTTTTCATTATTAATAAACTAGAATGGATTACGGAGATCTGAATATTTAAAAATTGATGAATTTTTCGAAATTTGAATAAAATTTCAATCTAAAATGTTAGATTAAAAATTAAGTTTTCTAATTTTTTCTAAAATTAAAATTCAAAAAATTTTGAGCATATAAGTTAATTAAAAGCAAATAAAAATTTACATGTTTTTGAATGTTTTTAAAAATTTATTTTTAATAATTTCAAAAATTCAAATTTTAAAAAATAAAAAATTCCTAGTTTTTTAAATTTGGAATTTTAAAAAATTTAATTTTTTGATTTGAAATTTTTCAAAAATTTAATCTCTGAATTTGAATTTTTTAAAAATTTAACTTTTCAATTTAAATATGTAAATTTTTGTTTTTTTTTTTTATTTTAAAATTTTAAAAAAATGAATTTTAAAATTAAAGTTTTAAATTTGAATTTTAAAAAAATTTAACTTTTTAAATTTAAAATTATAAAGATTTAATATTTTGAATTTTTCAAAACAAATTTTCATTAATTTAACATTTTATTTAAATAAAAAAAAAAATCAAATTAGATGTCCGTAATCTGAGTAATCTAACTATAGAAAAAAAACACTTTGCGACAGTAATTAAATATGGATTGAACACGACCGGTGGACAAACGATCATAATAATTAAACTTAAACGACCGTCCATTAAAGCTATTTAATTGTAACAAATTAAAATTTAATAGTCATTCACGGCTTTTTGGACTATGCATATGTAGTGTAAATCTAATTGTTATAAACATTTGTCCACAGTGAGGGATAATTATGGCTTTATGATAACTATTTGACGAGAATATACAGTCTGGCGTAACGATGCTAATTATCAGCCATAATTAACATATGACGCTATGATTTTAATATACACAAAAAAAAAGAAACTTTTTCAATGTACGATTTGAGTGAGAATTTACAACTAGTAAAAAACTAAATAAAAAAAATTTATAAAAAATTTCATTCACTTTTACTAGCGTCAACTAGCTCTGCTAACAAAAATATTGAGAATATAGTAAAATAACTTATATTGGCTTCAATGGAAGCTCGAGATAAAGGACAAATTATTTTTTTTGTGTGTGCTGGATTTTTGTGGATTGGGATTTGAGGTTTGAGGTTCAGATGGTTGATTAATGTAAATAAAGAATGAAAGCTGTTGGGATGAAGTTTTTTTATAGTGAATAATTATCAACTTTTATGAACCTCTGGTGAATAGGAAAAAAATTAAGATTAATTTTTTAAAATTTGAATTTAAACTTTTTTGATTGACCAAAATTTATAAAATTGTCCTAAAAAATCCATCTTTAAAAACAAAAAAAAATAATAATTCAATTTTCCTCTCAAAATTTGAACTTATCAATAAATTTTTCCAACTAACTTCTTCTAATTTTCTCAACAAAAAAAAATCAAGTATTAATAAAAGCATTTGAGTACAATTTGGATTGCATCAACTTAATAATGATGATTAATAAGAAATAAAAATAATAACGCAGAAATTATAGCGAAAATAAAAAGAAAATTCAATAAAATTAAAAACAATATTAAGCTGTCTTCCAAATGAAAAATAAATAAATAAAAATTCAGACAAAAAGTGAAGAGAAAAAAATTATAGATTTTTAAAAATAATATATTGAGGAAAAATTTATGCAAAAACAATAAAGCTTAATTCTGAACTTTAAAAAAATAATAAATTCAAATTTAAAAACAAATTCTGCACAGGAGGTAATCGATTTTAATAATCAAAAATTTTCCAAAAAAAAAAATCAAATTTTAATTTTTAACGGACTTTATTTTATACGTTGCGATTTAAATAAATTCGATTTGAATAGAAAAATTTTGGAACAAAACAATTATTCAAATCGAGGACCCCCTGATTGACGACGTATACATGATGAGATGGTAGATGTTAAAAAACACAAAATTTCAGTTCAAATTCTACGCAAAATATACTTGATATCTAAACTAAAGCTTTCAACTCTATAAATTACTAAATAACCCCCAAATTCCCCCAAAAGATCTTCACTTTGTTTATCATTCTCTTTATTAATTCCTACAGATGTCAAAACTTATCCCCTTTCCTTAAGAACTATAACTTTAACCTTTTCTAACTTCGCAAAATTATTAAATTTAATTCCCATAAATAAAGCTCATAATTTCCCATCTCGTTCAACTTAATAAAGATTTTCCGAAACTTATCTTGGCTCTCAGTAAAGGAAGTTTCACTCAACAGGTGATTCGAGTAGGAAATGAATCTTTCACTTGCTGTTGAAATGAGAAAATTTCTTATGCGGTAAACCAGAATTTAATGGATATTGCTGCACCAAAAAAAAATTAAAAATAATATAAAAAATATATTTTTATCGCGCAAAAGAGCCACAAATATTCAAGCTTTTGAATAAAATATGTTAAAATCGTCAGATTAAGCGGCATTGTTGGGGGTGAATTATAGTTTTTTATGTAAAGCATTGCCTGTTGAGTGGAAATTATTTCCTGTTTAACAAAGTCAATTTCTTTTCTAAATAACTTTTGATATCTGAGCACTTTCAGGCTTTAGTGCTTGCGGAAAATCTCTACGTAAACAAATGGATTTTATCTTCTTGATGGATATCATTGAACGCTGCATGAATAAGTAAATGTTTTGTGGATTCCAACAGAAATAATTGTATTGAACTCGGTTAGAGAATAATGAGACGTTTACTTGCGATGATAGTCTTCGGGAGGTCAATAATATATCTTTTGAGTATTTTTAATGAGTTGATTTTTTGAATTTTTGAGATAAGTTTAGGAATTTATAAATAATAATATAAATCCTTTATTTAATTAATGAGACATTTGGCAGAAATATATACATATACAGAAATTTTTCTTGATGTTGATAGCAATTTATAAAGGAAGCTCGCAAAATTAAATTTTTGAATATTTGATAATTAAACTTTTTAAGATTTTTCAAGCTATAAATGGATCCATGTCTCATACTTAATTTTTGTATTTTATTTTTAAAGCCTATTAAAAAATATTAAAAAAGTTAAATTATTAAAAATTTGAGTTTGCGTTCTGCCAAACTAAAAATAAACATTCTGTAAAAAGATTTAGATAATTTGATTAAGGTTCGAAATATTGAGGGTTCAAATCCCAATCAAATTTAAAATTTGTTGTTACTTTGACGCTAGCTATTTTTTTCTTTTTTTTATTTTACGATATTTGTTCGAAAAAAAACTAAATTTTCAAAAATTCTAAATTCTCCACTATACTATTCATCATGTATACCTCAATACACTAACAAAGCTAAACATCCAAACAAAAAAGTTGAATTCCCAAGCAAATAATTGACCATCACATCTAGATATGATAGCCATTTTCCGACGATCAATACAGACTAAATGAAATGGTCAATTGTGCACTAAGGGATGAACATTCAACCTTTTTCTCTCAATAATAAAAAATTCACGCAAGTATAAAACGAAGAGAATAACAAAAAAAATACACAAAAAAGGAAAGACACTTAATAGAAAATATTTTTTGACGGAAATCTATTTAAATATTATCAAAAAAAAAGAAAATCTTCTTCTTATAAAAGAAAAACTTTTGAAAAAAAAAAACTTCAATAAATGTGACAAATAATTAAAAAAAAAATCATTCAATATGTGACAAATTTCAAGATTGAAATCGAATATTTTGTGTAGTGTTTCAATTCTATAGAAATGACAAGAAAAAAATCTCTAATAATTATTATAATTCGAAAAATACTTTTTTTCAAAAAAAAAAAGAAATAATAGACAAAAACAGGTATAGATTTAGAATATTTAATTAAACAAAAAAAGAACTACAATACTTACATGTATGATACACTATATTAGAATCTATATTGAAAAAACGCTAATAATCGAATGTTGACAAAAAAAAAAAAATATTTAATTAATTTCTTTTTAATCTTCAAATTTTCAATCTACATATTTCAGAGAACCAACTTAACTATATTAATATCTTTCGTGTGGATGAGTAATTAAAAAAAAGCTTAATAAACTCTCTTTGTACCAGGGCATGGAACAAAACTGTTTGCGTGGCTCTAAATTGTTGTGTTTTTTGTTTCAATCGATTAATTATTAATTGTTTTGTTAACAAGAAAATTAAATTGTTGTTGATTGAAAAATTTGGAATTTTGACATTTTGGTAATATTTAAATTAAGAATTGTTGAAAAAAGTACTTTTCTTCAATTTAATATTTTTTCTTAAATTTACTCTCCTAAAAAATTTAATTAAAATTTATGAAAAGTTTAAAAAATTCCAATATTCGAAAAAATCTTTTAAAAAATTTAATATTTCAAAGTTTGATTTAAAAATGATGATAATTTACACAACTTAAATTTTCTTTTAATTTTAAAATAAGAACACAACAAAAATTGCAATTGAATGAGAAAACAAAATAAAACAAAAAAAAGAGCCTAGTTCAATTAAATACCTTTAGAGATCTCAGAGCAATCATTTTATTAATCAAAAAAACAAGTATAAAAGCTTTTAAAAACATAAAAGAACATCCAATAAAAGTCATGGATATAATTCATTCAGGCTCAATTCATCACGAACATTATCATATACATTAAATTTAAATTAGTTTTACGAAATTAAATGTATCGTTTATAATTGAAACTGATAAGCCAAAATTGAATCAATAATTGCATTTTTGCAGATTTTTTAAATTAAAAATGATATTAAATTAAAATCAGAAAAGTTTTTTTCATCAATAAAATAAGAGCTTTTTTGTTCGTAATTCCTACAAAATAAGAATTTCTTTCATTCAAATAAAATATACAAAAAAAAACTTTCATTCCCTCAATCTTTTTGAAATAATAAAAAGAAAAAAAAAATAAAAATCATACAAAAAAAAATACATGAATGAATATTTATTATGCATTACATTTAAATTCTCAAATAAAAAATATATATTTCATACTATAATTAAGAAATGAAAACGTACTAAGAAAGAGCTTTTGTAGAATTTTTCATTAAAACTAATAAATTGAGAGCATGAAAATGATGAAGTAAAGTCTTTATAATATTGTATGTTTCTATATTCAAATTTGATTAGATAGTATATGAATAAAGTTATTCAATGAAAATCTGAAGAAAAAAATAAATGAAAAAGAAAAAATATATCGAAAGTGGAGCTTAATTCAATATAATTTACGATTATTTCTTTCAGGTGCGATGAGGAAGGAGCGGTTTATATTATGAGTGAAAATTATTATTGAATGCGAATTGATTAGAATTTTTTTACTTTGAAGATTAAATAGGGGAGATATGATGGAAGTTCTATATTTTGTATTAAGGGAGCTTTTAGCGCATTTATTGATAGATTTTTTATACAAATAATTGCATTAAAGGTCTGCGTCAATTTCAAAGCTCAAACATTCACCAGAAAATTGTACAAAATTTTGCAATTTGGCAATTTTTTCCATACAAAAACTGTAAAATTGTACAATTTTTAAAAACTTAAAAATTGGAAAAAAAATTGTACAAATTTTGACAATTTTAGTTATTCTACGAAAATTAAACATCGAAGTTAAATTAAAACCCAAGATATGGCGGACTATATTTTTTTGGAAAATATTTTTTTGGAACGGAATTTTTTGGAAAATATTTTTTTGGAAAAGGAATTATTTGGAATGGATTTTTTTGGAATTGCAGTTTTCTGGAAACGGATTTTTTTGGAAAAATTTTATTTGGAAAATAATTTTTTGGAAAAGTTTTATTTGGAAAATAATTTTTTGGAAAAATTTTATTTGGAAAATAATTTTTTGGAAAAATTTTATTTGGAAAATAATTTTTTGGAAAAACTTTATTTGGAATGGAAAGTTTTGGAATATAAATTTTTGGAAAATTATTTTATTAAGTTGTTTAAAAAAGTAATTAGTATTTTTAAGAATTCAGATGAATTAGAAATGATTTTTGGAATAAGTTTTTTTAAAAAAAAATTATTAGGTTGTTTGAGTGAATAAAAACATGCTGCCTTTCATTAAGGATTCAAAAGTTTCGTTCAAACGTTCCTATTGATAATTATATTCAAATCACTCATAACAGTCAAAAAGAAGTTGATTCATAGAAAAAAATCTAGATATTTGATATAGCTAATGGAAACAACTTTTAAATTCAATTTCAGGTTTCTGTTGAATTTCGACGCTAGACCTCAACATGCAGTCCTATTTCCCAAAGTGGAATGATATAAATCGGGTTACACGAATAAAATGCTTTCCACTTAATTCATAAACGTATTATCAATTTTATTGATATATTGGGGCATTAAACATATAATAATTCGTGTAACTTAAAGATTATATTCCTATGAAGATAATAAAAAATAACTTAAAACTAATAAATTTCTGAAATATCTTTGAGACATACAAATCGAGTGGGAAATCGCGTCCACTTGCTTCAAAGGGTAGATTAGAAAGAAATAATTCAATGTTTCAAATAGGGAATAAAGCGCATAATTGACAGACCGACATATTGTCTGTTAATGGGGTAATGAAAGTAATTCATAACTTATAACTGTAATTTAATTAAGACTTTTTGGTGCCCGCAACTAACAGGTTTCTGATAATTTTTGTATATTTCGTGAAGATAATGAACTCTGATGAAGATAATGAATGATTTTCCAGTCGTGGAAGTAATTCTGCAAGCTATTCACTGTTCTTGCCCGACTACCGTCACTTCATTTCGAAAAACTTAGATTTTTAACTTTCAAATTTTGAAGTGTCGGTAGTCGGATTTCTCTAAGTTTCAATTTGATTGATTTTAATTTTTTTTAAGACGATTCGACAAAATAGGTAGTGTCATCTGCATAGTCAGTCAAATGATTTCAATCATTTTTAATTCATATGAATTCTAAAAAATACTAATTACTTTTTTTAAACAATGTAATAAAATAATTTTCCAAAAATTTATATTCCAAAACTTTCCATTCCAAATAAAGTTTTTCCAAAAAATTATTTTCCAAATAAAATTTTTCCAAAAAATTATTTTCCAAATAAAATTTTTCCAAAAAATTATTTTCCAAATAAAACTTTTCCAAAAAATTATTTTCCAAATAAAATTTTTCCAAAAAAATCCGTTTCCAGAAAACTGCAATTCCAAAAAAATCCATTCCAAATAATTCCTTTTCCAAAAAAATATTTTCCAAAAAATTCCGTTCCAAAAAAATATTTTCCAAAAAAATATGCTTCCCCCAAGATATATAGATGGGCCAATACAAAGTATACTCGACCATACTCGACCATACGCAACCATACGCTTTTTTTCTGTTTGTAAACAAAAACATGAAAAAAATTTTTGAAAAAAAAATCCAAATTTAATTTTTGATTTTTAACTCAAATTTGTTTACTGGATCTAATTTTGGTGATTAGTAAAGTAACATTATCATGTGAATTATCGTATCTAATGCTTCTTACCCACAAAAACTAAATGAAAAGTCCAAAAAATTGAAAATTAAAAATTTTCCATATTTCTTTCATGGTGTTAGTGTTTACAAAAATTTTAAATATTTCAAATTTTTAACCGTTAAAAACGGCAACTTTTTTACATTGGCCCATCTATATATCTTGTTAAAACCTTTAGTTTAGACTATAAAGATTCATTAAGTATCGATTATTTGAATATGACTGATAAATTTCAACTTTTAACTACTGTATGTTGCTACTCAAATTAAAATCTTTAGAAAAGAATTTGTTTTTTGAAAATTAGGGTAAAAAATATTGAAATTTGTACAAAACGAACAAATTTTTTTCAATCGCCTGTAACTTTCATTGGAAGCAATGTTGACTTCCCAAATTTTTCCTAGGACTTTATTTGGTTTCCATATTTTATTAATCAATCTTCAAAACAGCTATTTTTGCAGCATAAAGCTCTAAAAAACGTCTTGACATTTAAATATTGAAATTTGTACAAAAAATATTGAAATTTGTACAAACAAATATTGAAATTTGTATACCACATTTTCTCGATTTTTGCATCCAAAACTTGGAAAAAATTAAATTTTTTGCTGTTCTTTTGTTTGAGAAGGTTCTGCATCATTTTGAGCAGCTTATTTGTCCTTTAAATTAAATTTATTTAATTTTGTTTACATAAAAACAATTGAAATTCTTCACCGCCTACTATTGAAATTTTGTACAAATTTCAATATTTGTTGTATACAAATTTCAATATTTGAAATGCGATGAAGTTTTCAGGAAATACAGTGATTTGTACGGGCAAAAGTTTAATTAATCTTAAACTTCAATCTCCGAGCAAAGTCATAAGACCTTAACATGTGAACCAAAATGTCTTCTTTGCCAATTTTTTCATGTTCGAAAATTGTACAAAAATTTTTTTGTGATTTTGTTCATACAAATTTCAATATTGTACAAATTTCAATATTTTTTACCCTATATGTTTAAAAGCACACATTTGGATTGTTTGTTCAATTTAAGATAATCAATGCATCGACTGCAGTCGACTGTAACTTCCAAAAGTAGTTAATTTTCACGAAAAAATAGTTTTTGGTTCTAAATATGATGTTTATTGCTTGAAGATTGAAAACAGACTAAATTTTTTAATCGAGGGGCTAACAACTTTTAAAACTGGCAATTAACCACAATGGTCTGAAATCGAAAAAAATGTTCAAAAATACAAAAATGTCATGTCTTTTAAACCTCATCTTTTGAAAGCACGAATATAAATCATAAACTGATGCATCTTCTGTGAAAATATCAGCCTTCTAATCGTTGTCTAACTCTGTCAATCATTAACGAAAGTTACAAAAAAATTGTATACAAAAACACCATGAAAAAGTTTTACAAAAATTTTCCACTTTCTGTTGTTTGTTTTATGTTCTAATTGCTGTCAATACCTTAATTAATGCTCAAATTTTATGTTAAAGCTTATAAAACATTAGCAAAATGCTTAATCATTAGGGAAAATGCAATTGAAATTTTGAAAATTTCCAAAACTTTAAATGCTCATAAGTTAAAAGCGGGTTTTACAGGGTCCGCGAAACCTACCAGAATCCAAAGATTGAGTCTTAATTTAGCTTCTAATCATGCTTTGGTGAGGTACTTTGATGCACTTTTCTTGAAATTTGCATTTTAATTTCACTTGTTTTTCCATACAAATTTGTTTGTTTACAAAAATTTTTTATACATTTTTAACAAAAAATCATACTTACACTTAATATAAAAGGCTGATTTTTTCAGGAGTGTATAATCAAATCATAATAAAGCTGTTAAAACTATCAAAATAAAGAAAATCGACAAAAACTTTTGAACCTCTAAATTTTCCCCTAAAATGTATTTTTGAACAATTTTTTCGATTTTAGACCATTGTGTTAACTAAGTAACTTGTAGCAGAAAATTCAAAACAATATAAAATTGACGATGAAAAATGACGATTCTGGATCTTTTGTTGTTGTTCACTGGATCTTGTGAATCCTGATGTGTGAAATCCAGGTGTAGAATATTTTAATGCTTATTTTTATGTACTTAAGCATTTTATTGATGAAAATGTATACGCCATAATAAATAATACGCCAATATAATAATAATACGCCTGGTAAATAATTAAGGTCATTAGGGATGATGAAATTCACACCTAAGATGATGAACCTTAAATATTTTAATTTTAAAAACGCCAAAAATTAATTAAATATATATTTTAAACGCCGAATTTGAATAATATAATACGCCTGCATGGTTTATAATTGTATTTAAATATGAAACGCCTTTTAATTTTATTTAAAAACACTTTAAATTACATTTTTTAATTTAATAGAACTGTACTTTATGAAAGATAGAAAACCAAGAAAGAAAGATTCTGTTTGAATCTCAAATGGGCGTTTCCACGGATTGAATTTTTCAAAAATTTCGTCTTTGAGTTAAAATTTCTCTTAAATCAGCTATCCAGACGTTAAAAAGACTAATTTATGTCATGTAGATCACTGAATTCTTTTTGTTTCTCTTTATATCTTACCTCCAAACGTATTCATTGATGAAATATTTTAGTTTTTGTGAGCGTTGGTACATTTCAAAATGTGGAATTTTTAACTTTAATTAAAATTTTTTCACTATTTAGCCATCCAGACAACATTTTAATGTCGTTTTCATGCACATGGTGTTTACTTTTATATATTTAAATGCTTTAATTCACTCTAAACACACTTATTAAGAAGAAAAATGAAAAATTTGTGAGAATTTTATGAAATGTACCAACAAAAAGCGTTCACTTCGGTTTTCAAAAAATTTAAAAATGAAAAAAACCGTTAAATTACATACCAAAAATAAACAATTTGACAAGTTTCAACGCTAAATTAAATTAATTTGTGATCTTATTTGTGACATTTTTTAATCATCAGCTGTAATATTAACTTTTGTAAGCTATTTGTGTGTTATTGTCGATATTTGTTAAAGTTCAAAAATTTCAAGTAGAAGAAGAATTATAAGCGAATTTTAAGAAACTCCATCAATCCGTGGAAATGCCCAAATGTCAGTTAGCTTACGCTACAAACTGAAGTTCTAAATATAATTTAAATATTAAATGACCGTTGATCCTAAAACTTGAGAATTCAGACAATCTGCAAATAAATAAAACAGCATTTTTTCTCTTAATAAAACAAATTTATTATTATTACAATTAGATTTCAAACTTCATTCCCTTCTCTAAAAAAAACATTGAAATTCTCTTCAAAAAACATATCCACATCCATGAGAGACTTGCTTAAAATATCCGACTCAACGTATCAATCTCATAAATATCTTGATAGATTTCCTCAACTCTCGTTCCAATTTTCTTCGAAATCTCCTGCTTATCATTATAATTGAGATGCATATACTGCCACAATAATTCACCATCAAGCACACCCCGTGCCGGATTTGCCAATATTTTCTTCCATTGTTTGATTGTCCTGAATGATTTCGGATTCAATCCACACAAATGCGCACTGTGTGTAAGTAAGACATTTTGTAACATAAAAAGACGCCGATATGTCTTCTCAGGAAGTGGCAAAATAAATCCAAAACTTCCATCCAATGTCGCATAAAATGTCATGTGCTTATTATCATACGCAACGACACGTTTATCATATTGCTGTTTTAAATTACAAGCGACACGAAACATTGCATTTACCTTTTGTCCCAAATGATAATCAGCCTTACGAATCAACTTTTGACCGCCATGAGATTCACGCGAATCTGGTTGATACATAAAAATTGATAAATTTGATTCCGTATCGGATGCAAGAAATGCTAAATTAGTATTATCGACGACATATTCAATCTGATAGACCATTAATGGATTATAGTCACGACTCACAATCGATAATGTACGAAATTCATCCTGAAATCTCAGTAATGTAACCGATTTGTAGACGTCAGCAATAAGAATAAGTGATTTTATTGAGACCATTTGATGAATGTAGATGTTGGTGTCAATAAAGGCAACACCTGTTAAGTCACCATCTTTTAATTGCCATAAATAGACTTTTTGTCCAACAGACGATACGAGTAATCCACGACAACTTGTTACAGCTGATACGGGACCTTTTTGTTCCTTCGCATAAATTTCCTTCAATTTATATTTTGTCCATGGCTTATCTGGTTCCGGTACGACTTCAATTAAATCAAATAATAATATACGACCACGAGATGTTATATCCTCACTATAATTGTAATTCGTACCCATACAAATATATCCTTTAAATCCAGATTGAGCACCTTCATATGTCAACATGACCATTTTTAATGTTAATACATGCTCCCATTCTTCCAATTCTTTTTGTATTTCAGGCACAATTTGCCAATTTGATGGCGACACAAGAACAAATGTAAATTTATCAACTTGTGGATATAAAAATCTCTCGCCACGATTATCTTCAAATTGCTCCTTATCCTCGCCATTAAAACGGAAAAATTTATTTGTAACCTCCTTACTGTCTAACACTAAGCCATAAACTTTAACGTCTGGATGATAGACAATGTGTGTGGGTGTCGATCGTAATGATACTTTAAGCATTGGACAATCAGCATCAACATTAAAATGCTCATTAAATGTTGATATTTTTAAATTATCGTCCGTAATGTTGAAGTAAAGAAATCCATTTGGACAATTGATGTTATTAAACTCAGCAAAGCATCGCATACTTCCACTATTTGATGGTATTGAATCGTCATTAAATTGATGTGTTCTTAATTCACCTTTAACTGTCAAATAGACAAAATATGAGCGTCGATTACCACAAATACAGACGCCTGATAAGCCATTAATATTGTTAAAATAACGAAGCTTTTGTGCATGTCCTGGATTAATTGTAATTTCCTCATTCTCATCACTTACATCCATTGGCTCATCTTTTGCAATTTGATCTATTGATGAATAAATTATCGTGTGTCTCATTCGACGAAAGCGAATTTTTAAATTTCCTTGAATATAACGAAAGACACGATAAATATATAAATCATTTTTCATTCGAATAAACAGCAATGGACGACTTCCATTATGTCCAAGAGCACGTATAAGAATTTCACATGGCATTAAATCCGAGGACGTTTGATCCATTTTTTGTGATGATGTCTCTTCATTTGTCAATGGTACAAATTCCATAGCGTCTGTTAAAACTTTATTTCCACTTCCAACATCTGTAATTAAGTATACAAGCTTCAAATCGGGTACGGAATAAATTTCAAGATTTCCATTGTCGCGTGTCACAAACAGCCAGTATGATGGTTTAATTGGCTGCAGGAAACGACGCCACCAGTCTGAACGTTGTGCATTTGTGCTTAATGACATGTCAGCCATAGATTGCATTTTAAATTTACTTCCCGTCTCACCATACAACAAATCTTCCTCGTCCTCAATTTCCTTGCCTGGTTCAGCCTTCATATAACCACCAAAATCATTTGAGCCACTTGCTGTCTTTGTTAAATCCGCATAATCATCACAACTTGTCGTAAACATACCAGATGTATCTTTATAAATAGAAATGCATGTTGCAGTGCCACTAATACGATTACGATTCATGTATAATCTTTGGGATGTATTTTCACGATTGTCACGCAATGCGAGCGTTATAACTTGTCCATTTGAGGCACGTACACAAATATATGGATCGGCAATTGAGACATTTGTTAATAAATGTCCTAAATCAATTGGTATATTTTGAACAAGCTTTGTACCTTGAATTAATCGAATTGACTTGGATGTGACTTGAACAATGTATCGATTCGAGCCGAGATTACCGATAAATATTGTTGGTGTGTTGCATGCAAAACCTGTATTATGTATGTCACTAATTTCATCGCCTGTTCTTAATACCATCGTACTTGAACGTTGCGTGAGAATCATAAAGGAATGTTTATTCTCATTTTTCAATTGTGAATCATCGATGACCGTCCATAAGTCTAAACATCCATTCAATTCAAAACTTGTAAGAATTTTAGGTCTCAATGTGTTGTGCATGAAAACAACAGCACCATTCTTTCCATGACCCACACTTGCCACAACTTCTAGTTCCATTTTTGATACATCACGTTTATCACTCTCATCATCCTCATCTAAATGTTCATCTTGTCGTGATACACGCTCTCCAACAGCCATAAAACCAATTGGTGAGAGATTTATTAAGCTATCGCATACTTCAAAAATGTAACTTGATAAATGTACAGATGTCTTTGTTGACTTTGCTCCGTATACCAAAAGTTCTTCTTCTTCTAAACGCATTTTCTTTGATACAACTTGTGAATCCTTTTCGACTGTTGGCGTGTCTGTGTCTTCGATTGTTATGACTGTATTGTCGTCCTTTTCTTTGAATCGTAGTAGAAGAGAATTTCCTAAACGTGATCCAAGGAACAGATATTCTTCGTGGAATAGACAAATCTGTGGATTGAAAATTAATTAATGGAAATTTTGTTAAATAACGGTCAAAATTAAATTTCAAAAAAAAAAACAAATAACGGTTAAAATAGATTTTGAAATTTTTCATGAAAATCATACAATTTTTTGTCTAAAACCTTTCAAATTCTTTTATGAATTAAACATTTGTAAGGTTTTTGAAATAGTTTTCAAATTTTGAAAACTTTCAAAATTAAAATTATAAAAATAAATTACCGTTAATATTTAAAACTCAAAAAACCGTTAAACTCAATTCCCAACCATTCACGAATCTGTCCCAGCTAATTATTTAATATAAATAAATATTTATACTTACACAGCTTGTGAGGACACTTGAAGCAGCACGACTAAAATGAAAGCTTCTTACACTTCTCATTGAGTCAGCAAGAAGCGATAAAACATACAATTCACCATCCTTAAGAGATAATACCAACTTATCGTTACTGATGAATGCCACTTGAGCACAATCTAAACTAATTTTCACACCATCTTGTGGACGTAGAGGAAAATTTGTTGAATGATCGGCTGAACTATTCAGACTGACACCATAACTCGGTACACTTTGGTTAAGATAGATTAATGAGTTTACGCATAGAATTAAACATCCACTTATTGGCTTATTAATTGGAACAGCTTGAAGTGCATCGAATGGCAAATTTGTAACAGACCAGATTACAGGATGTACGCGTTGTTGGATGTTTAATGATATGGCAACAAGACAGCATGTATCATTTCTTACTGCAATTCGTCTGTAATTATGAAAAATGGGTATTAATTAATGATATTGACAAGAGTCGTGTGTTTCAAACGACTTTTGGTAATTCATTGCAACACTTGGTAGTATCAATGACTATGATACAAAAACTGTGTGCAACACACAATTCAGTTACTCACCCAGCATAAGTTTTAACAGGTTCATACAAAATCAATAAAGTAGGCTCATAATAACCCTGTAAAAATTGAATATCAATCACATTATCGATTTTCTCGTCAAGATCCTTCAATGTAATCAAATAAGATGGTAAAATTGGAGTTTTTGCAATAAGCTGCATTGGAGTCTTTTTCATTGGTTTTACATCCTGAATTTCAATTTCGTCCAATGTATTATCTTTTCTAAATGGCAGAACGACAAGCTTCTTGCCATACACAAGCATAACTGCACATCGATTATCTGGATCAACACGAACAAATGGTATGTGATGATTACCAGTCCAGCCACATTTAACATCATCTTCCTCAAAATAATGAAGTGATAATGTCTTTAAATCATAACTGTCTGGATCGTGTTGTACAACTGACAATTTAGCTTCTTGGAAGCTTATTAAAAGTGCATCTCTTGGCGAATTGTTTAATGATACAGATTGTAAGGACATGATGTTCCCAAATATCTCATACGATGCCATACATTCCATTCTCATGTTTGGTGGTCGATTATCTGAAAATCAGACTGTATTAATACTTGATTCCTTGATTAATGCCATTTACTTACCGGTAAATTTCTCTTTTGTATTCAGTTCAACTTCTGGAATAACTCGATAAATTTTCAAGACATTTGCGCCACCGACAACTAAATTCTCTTCGAGATTGTTGAAGAATTTGCATTTTATGGCGAATTCAACGCCAGTTGCAGGAATTACCTGCTTACAAATCGAGAACATATTCTCTGAAATTGGCAAATCAGTTTGATTAAAGGTTATTGATGATTTTAGATAAAATATTGAATTCTTACCGTGTCTTTAGTGTATCCTTGTAGATGGATGTGTTATTAATTAGTTCTATGTATTTAAAAGTCATATAATGTTGTTTAAAAGCTGAAGTTGATGATTTTTCTTCAATGTTTATGTTTTGTGAAGAGTAAACTGAAATAATTAAGGGGATTATCAGTTGAATATAGTATTTTAGGGGGTTGGCAACTGCAAATTAAACGTAACGGACATAAGAAATTTAAATTTTAGCTGTTTTTTATAAGTTCTGAAATTTATCACAAAATTGTCTGTCTGTCTACTTTCAACATAATTTTTGAATCTCAAATGATCGTTAAATTTTGTAAACAAAGAAAAAATTAATTTCAGCAATTATTTAACATTATTTAATATTAATCCACAAAGAGTGCCTAACTTGATCCAAAAATTGCGCCCACGCCATTACAATCATCAAGTCATTCACACTTAGTTATTATTATTTGTGAAGTTCTTGTTGGAATGTTGAAAATAAAGTAAAAGACAAAAAAAAAAATTATGTCTGTTGATTTAAAGAAAAATAAGGATGAAATTCTCGATGCATGGAAGAAAGTCACTGAAAATGAAGATGGATATGACTGGGCACTATTTGGATATGAAGGAAAATCAACGACATTAAAAGTGGTAATTTTTTCGCATTATTCTTCTTCTTCATGAAATTTTGTCATTCTAGAAGCATTTATGACTCTTTCGTACAGTCGTTATCTTAATTACGATAAGGAATGAGTAATACAGTATAGAATTTCGACACCTGTCATTACATTTTCATTCATTATTTATTAAATGAAATTTTTATTGATTTTTGCAATTTTTGTTGTTATTAATTTATTTACTCATTAGGATGCAATTGGATCTGGTGGAATTGAAACAGTAGCTGAAGAGATTAATGAAGGCAAAATACAGTATGCATTTGTAAGGATTTTAGATCCAAATACTCATCTTGTTAAATTTTTATTAGTTAACTTTCAAGTAAGTTCATTAACACTTTTGTTATCCATTGTTCACATCCATAAATAATGATGAATAATCATAAAAATTCATTCATTTACAGGGCGAAGCAGGTAACATTCAATTATGCAATTACTGAATTTTTTAACATACATAAAAATAAATTAAATTTTTTTTAATCTTACAGTGCTGGATTTAGTACATAAAGGAACCTGTTCAAATCATATTAGAGATATTAGTAAATTGTTAAAAAATCAATTAACAATAACAGCATCAACAATAGATGATTTAGATGAAGAATTGATTTTATCAAAATTATCAAAAATCACGTCGTCTTATGACTTCCAAAATCGTGCAGCACCAACCGATGAGAGAATTGTGATTGGAACAAATTATAAAAAAGTAATACCGACAAAAGAAATTGATTCCGTTAAGCGAGATGAATTTTGGAAGAAAGAAGAAGAAATTGAAAAGAAACGCGTTGAAGTTGAGTCAGAAGCTCGACGACTTGCAAATTTAAAGCTTGAAGAAGATCGTTTAAAGCGTGAACAAATGGAGCATGCAAAGCGCGAACAAATGAATAAAGCGTTAGATGCAAAACAAAAGGCAGCAGCACCAAAAGTTGAAAAGATTGAAATTTATCCAGTAAAGCCAATAATTGAACGTGATGATAATGTGCGTCCAAAAGCTGAAGATATGCGCACGGAAAGACGTAAAGAAGCTCAAGAATTAATTGGAAATAAAGTTAATGCAGCTAAAATGATGTTTCAACAGCAGGCAGCTCAAACGGCAGCAGTGAAAGTAAGTGGACCGCCAGCAAAGCCAATTCGTAAGACAATTCCTAAACATGAGCCCGAAGTTGTTCAATCAATTCCACAAAAAGAAGAAATTCAAGAATCAAGTCACGTAACTGAATCTTATGAGCAGCATGATGATGTTGTCGAGCATGAAGTATCTACAATCAAAAGATCACCGAAAACACCAACAACACCTGAACAAAATAATGCATTTATTGAAAATCCCACAAATGGTAATAAGGTCGATGAAGTTCAAATTATGCCACAACAAATTATTGAACCTGAGCCACAACCACAACCTGTTGTTGTACAAGAACAAATTCCTCAAACTTATGAGCCGGAACAGCCAGCTGAAGATTTAGGAGATCAATCAATGTTAAAGGCTGTTGCTCTTTATGATTATCAAGCTGTTGATGATACAGAAATTTCATTTGATCCTGGCGATTTAATTACTCATATCGATCAAATTGATGCAGGTTTGTATGATATTTTGTGAATTACTGGAAGACCTTGAATTGTTTGGTTCCGGAAAAAAATCCACTCAAATCGAATCTACTCAAATCGAGGCCCCCCAGTAAAACCTTTTATATGTCAATTAGGAACTGTATAAATGTTTTAGTATGGAATTGTAAGGTTTTTAAGATTTGAAGTAGAGTTGCAAGTTAAGCGGCCTTTGCAGGCGAAAACCGTTCAATTTCTTGATAATTTGTAGGGTTTTTCTAACAAAACCATTCAAATTATTAAGAAATTTTATGGTTTTCCCCTGCGCAGGTCGCCTGCCTTGCCACTCTGATTTGAAGATTAAACAAAATTCGAAAACATTACAATTGCTATTAAAATCTGTTGAATTGTTCTAAAAATTAAAATTTGTATGGTTTTTAATTAAATTTTTCATCAAAACCTTACAATTGTTCTAAAATCTGTTGTATGGTTTCAAATTAATACAAAAACATTTGTATGATTACAAAATAAATTTTAATCAAATTATTTCAGGATGGTGGCAAGGATATTCTGTGAGATTTGGGACCTATGGGCTCTTCCCAGCCAATTATGTGCAACTTGTTGATGATGACGTTCAAGTTCAATAAGACAAATTATCAACTTAAAAAAAATTATATTGAATTTCTTAATTCTTAATTATACATTTCCTTTTATGCAGTTATGACTTATGTTAAGAATATTTTTTTTTTAAAAAAAAAAAAAAACAGGAAAAGAAAAGTATTTCAAATGCAATTTTACTAATCAAATCTTTATTTTGCAATTTTAATTCATTTAATGAAGAAAAAAAGAATATAAATTTAACAAAATATATGTTAATCTGTTTAATCTAGTATTAATCTTGATCAATAAAAAAAAGATTCATCTCTTCTGTCGTAATAAGATTGTGGATTGTTGCTCTTGAAAATTATTAAATGCTCCATTTCCACTTTAATATTTTGAAATCTGTTTGATGTTTTTGAATGCTTAATAACATGCATGGGAGTTGTCATTTAATTAGAGTTCATGGTAAGGTCAATAATATGACTTATTATAATATGAATCGTTGTGGTGGGTTTTAAATGATTTTAATATTTTAGTATAAATTAACGTATTTCAATAATTTGAATTTGTTTGAAATTACAATTTTTTAACGTATTTCAATAATTTGATTTTTTTTTAATTTATAATTTTTTAGCGTATTTTAAAGATTTGAATTTTTTGAAAACCTTACAAATTATAATTTAAATTTGTAAGGTTTTATCATTTTTAGTTGAATTTGTAAGGTTCTGAAAAATTATTAAAAAAATAAATTCGTTAAAAATTCTTAATAAATTGCTCTTTCCGTCACCACATACACAAACATGACATCTAGTCATGAGAAAATGCCACAACACATTCATTTCAATAATTGTGCTAAAAACAAACAGGTGATTTTGATTACAAAAAAATTCAGTCAATTTCTCAAATTTAAACCAAATTCCAGCCATGCATTCATTCCTCAAGAAGTTATTAGGCACTTGGAAGAGTGTTGAAGCTATTGGAAAGTATCCGACAATCAAGAACTTCTCATATAATGAGGAATTAATCTTTGAAGAGCGCGGACAGCCACTTTTGATCTATAAAGCCATAACAAACATCGGAGGTGTCACAAAGCATTGTGAAAGTGGATTCATTCGTGCTAATCCACAAAACAATAAAGCATTTACTAATGAAGCACATAATTTTGGATTGTCAGTCGTCATGGAAGGTGAAATAAGTGAAAATAAAATGTCATTGGAATCAAAGGAATTAGGACGTTTGTCTGTCGCAAAGGAACCGCACGTTACAAAGATTGTCAAAATTTATGAGCTGATTAATGATGATACATTGATAATAACAACAGATATGGCCACAACGAACACTGAAATGACAAATCATTTAATTGTCACATATAAAAAGGAAATTTCTTAAAAATATTTTATTAGCGCATGTTATGTCTGGATGCTTTAACAAATTTAGATGGAAAGGTTTGATAAAAACTGTTGTGATCTACTCTGTAGTCATCAAGACATCGTTGGAGGTGCTTAATGTAATTAATTGCGATTCTGTAAGATAAACAAATTTAGTCTTTTTTAATTTTCAATAAAAGTTTAATTTTCTACCTCAAGCATTCAATTTTTGAATATTTCTTTCCTGACGGCTTACTGATTGGCAATCTCCTGTAAATGGGCAATGAAACTGTTAGTTTTTAAATTTTTAAGAATTTAACGAACTTTTAGATTTTGAATGTCTTGAAACCCTACAAATGTTTTTTGAGAATTTGTAAGGTTTTAAATTATTTGAATTTTAAAAATACGTTAAATTTGAAAAATTAAGCATTCATTATTTAAAGGAAGTTAAAGCTAATTTACATCAACTTACGTTCTTAAAGTATCAAATGCACGATTCATATCTCTCATTCGATTCCTTTCACGATCACATGCCGTCTTTTTAAAAGCATTTTCAACTTCCATTGCACGCTTCTTCCAGTCTTCTTTTCTCATCCCTGAATTCTCATTGGTTCCTTTTGATGGTTGTAAATTATTATAGCTGTTGTTATTATTATTATGATACATTGCACTCTCAGGTATTGAATGTAAAGGAATCGCACCAGCAAGTGGATAAAACACATTTGCAGGATTTGTGACATAAATAGGACTTGTATAGTTTGGAAAATTTAATCTTTGATTCCAATCATCTCCATAAATTGTTGTCGTAGCTAATGGATTGCTGGCATTAGAAAAATCCAATGAATAATGCTTTGGTGATGGTCGAATGTGGTCCGAAAGAGAATCAAGGATATAATTAACAGGTGCATTTGATTCTAAATCTAAAATAGTTTTTGGCTCATCGTTGTGTATGTCCGATGGTAAATCACGATATTCTGCCACTGGTTTCATCACTTCCAAATTTAATGGTTGGAGATTTAAATCATCCATGAATATTTTTTATTTTAAGAATTTATCGACTTAACACTTTGAACGACACTTATGGAATGACGAGGAACTGTAAGGCATCTGATTAATCATCCCAGTTCTTCTCTCTCAATTTGTTGGATGAAGAAAAAAATGTTACCCGTTTGAACAAGTGTTTCCGATATACAGGCAATAGTTCACATACAGTATTGTTACGAAGTAACGTATTTAAGGGAGAATATTAACAATAAATGATACAGAATACTTGATAAAGAAAGGAAGCAAATAGTAAGAAAAAAAATTGGAGCAACAGCAGTTTCTTCCGTTTTTTGTGGTGCTTTGTTATGGTAATTAGGATCCTCTGCTGTCTGTTTTTTTTTTATTTAATTCTGTTCTACGCGTGCCTTAATATTTACAGTCAAAAAATGACATAGAATGACTTCCTGATGATATTAATCAAATTTCTAGACATTAGTATTCAATTTTGGAATGTCGATTATATTGCAACTAGTTCTGTTTGCTCAAGTGTGCAGTCTACTTTTAACATACAATAAAACACCGGAATAATAGTTTTGTTGATGCATTGTGGCACTTAGTCATCATTTTGGATGTTATTTAACCAAGGCGTGGACACTTAAAATTGTACCAGGATTATTGGGATTATCGGGATTATTGGGATTATTCAGGATTATTAGGATTATTTGGGATTATTGATATTTTTGAGCATATTTCATCATGATTAATTAGAATTTATACTCTATAACACAATTTGATATGAAAAAATTAAGTTTTATTATGTTCGTGACTGGTTCTGCATGATAACTTTTTAATAAAAGAAATAAATAATCCTAATAATCCTGAATAATCCCGATAATCCCAATAATCCCAATAATCCTAATAATCCTAATAATCCCAATAATCCTTGCAATAATTTTTAAGCTCTTTTATTGGGTTCTTCATGCTTAGTTTTGTGTTTTATGGTGGATTTATAGTTAAGTTGATGATTTTTATCAATTTTTAACTTTTTTCGATACATAGATAATGAATTTGTCAATAATCCCAAAATCAGGATTATTCAGGATTATTCGGGATTATTGGGATTATTCAGGATTAATCCTAGTGTCCACGCCTTGTATTTAACTCATTTTTAGTTGAAAAATTACTTTGAAGGAACCAATATTAAATTTCAAAGCTTAATCAAAATTTGCCAAAAATCTATATGGGCAATTCTATACAGGGTAAATCAGAATTTTTTACTTTCTAATGAGTTTTTTGGCAATATTTTCCACTAAAACTATTAAGATTTTCAGCTTATATGATGTAATTTTTAATTTTTTATATGATGAGTTAATTTGTGTAACTATTAATAGCTTAATTCAGCAAATAATTCGATTCTTTGTTCAGATGATTTGTGACCAAAAATGGAATTTTTTCACAGTATTTATCGAAGAATTGAAAATAAACTATTAAATTCTTACTTTTAAAATATAAAATGGATTTGAAACAGTAGATTTTTATAAATTCTTCGTTATGTATGCATCAGACAAACGTATTATGGCTTAATTAGTCTGAATTTTTGATTCTTCGAAAATTATTTTGATGTCACAAATCATCTCAAAGACGCTTTACAGGGGAAAATCAACCAATTAAAATTTGAAACTCAAATATTCGTTATTTCTTAATATAATTTCTTTCAATTTTTAATGTATTTAAATGGTATTTCTCTACACAGGAACCATTATTGAGTTAAAATATTGCCAAAAAAAACATAAATCCTTTTGAACTGTAATAAAAATTCACCTAAAAAATCAATTTTAGTTTGGAAACCGTTAAAAAATTTGAATTCAAGTAGAGGAAGAATTATAACTTGCTTTTAAAAAATTCAACTTTTCTATAGAATTGCCCATATTATCAATCAAAAATTTTTTTTTCTCAATTTTTCAACGGTTTTTAACTTTTTAAATGTGCTTAAAATACTTTCAATGTTTTACTGTCTTTCGAAACATTGACAAAAACATTTATAAAGCATTGAAACATTTCATTTCAGACACCAGCAAAGACACTTTTTTGTCGGCCAGTTTTAAGAACACCTCAAAAGCCAATGTTTCTGAAACTATCCTAGACACTTCTTATAAATGTGTCTTGACTAATAAAACATTGAGGTGCTCTAATGTTGATGATTCATGAGAAAAAACATTAAATTGAAAACATTTATAAACTGTCAAATAAAATTTGAATTTTTTCTTAAACTTTTAATTTGAATTTGGTGAAAAATTAACGGAAATTCTATGTGGTTGCATATTTTAAGGGGTAAAAATATCAAATAGATAATTATAAACTGTTTAGAATTTTATTCATGTATCAGGATACAAGAATAAAAAGCTATTCGATGAATGAGAAAAAGGAATTTTCCTGAATTTTATATTTTTTAAAGAAATTTTCGGAAATTAATAATTTGAAGGAATATTCTTTTTCTCAAATTAGTGAAAATGTCATTTCATGTCATATTATCAGAAATTTATTTCCAAATTAATTTTTTTATTTTTCAATGAATATTGTAAACTGTCCAATTTCTGATGGAATAACTGAAAACAATTAACTAAAATTTTTTAAAACAAATTTCAAAAACATTTAATTAATTATAATTTAAATCTCACTCAAACCCCCAGCGACAAAAATAATGCCTAAAAAATGCACAAAACAATTCCACCTAAAAATTATCAGAAAATTAAATTAATTACACAATAGTAAATATTCTATTATCAACATCACAAAAACATGCATCTCTAGCAACTAAATAAAATTACAAAAATTAAAATGAGCAAGCACAGCATTTTGCATAATTCGTTTTACTCGACGATAAAGTCTACATAATATAAAGAAGCGGTAAAGAGGGAATAGAAAAAGAAAACTTAATAAACATTAGAATTGCGAAATTACATTTATGTTGCAATTAGCAGTGGGTAATAAAATGTTAGTCGCATTAGAGCGAAAGATAGAGACGGAAAGTATAAAAATAAGCGATAGTGGACTAAACAGTTTGTGTAAATATAATAAAAGTTGTGGATGTTAGGTAATTTTAGTCGCGTTAGGAAGAAGGTGGAAGTGGAAAAGTCTGGAATTGAATTGGAGTTCTAAATCTTTTGAGCGCACAATGGTCTGAAATCGAAAAAAGTGTCCAAAATTTATATTTTGTTGTAAACTTTAGAGGTCGCAAAGTTTTGTTTGATTTTCTTTATTTTGAAAGTGTCAATAGCTTTGTCATGTCTTAATCATACATCTCTGAAAATATGAGCTTATGACATTAAGCATAAATATGATTTTTCATTAAAAATTTGAAATTGTTTCTCAAAAAATTTTGTGCACAAGCAAATTTGTATGGAAAAATTTGGAAAAACAAGTGAAATTAAAATGCAAATATCTAAATTTCCGCATATTTCCGCATTGCCAGAGTATGATTAGAAGGTAAATTAATGCTCAATCTTACGATGCATGTGAGTTTCAGAGGCTCATTCAGGCGACAAAATAATGTAATTAGCGTCTAAAGTTTTGTAAATTTTCAAATATTTAATTGCATTTTCCCTAATGATAAAGCATTTGACTAATGTTTTATAAGCTTTAACATATAATTTGAGTATTAATTAAGGTATTGACAGTGATTAGAACATAGAACAAACAAGAGAAAGTGGAAAAATTTATGGAAACTTTTTCATGGTGTTTTTGTAAACAAATTTTTCGTGACTTTGGATAATTATTGACAGAGTTAGACAACGATTGGAAGCTTGATATTCTCACAGAAGATGCGTTAGTTTATGTTTTATAATACTGCATTTAAATGATGAGGTTTAAAAGACATGACTTAAAATAAATTTTGGACACTTTTTTCGATTTCAGACCATTGTGGAGCGTAACTTTTTAAAAAATTTTTTTTATTTTCAAATTTAATTTGGCCGTTAAATTTTTTAAATAAATTATGAACGTTAAATTTTTGAATTTTTGCAGACTGTTCCCATTCATTCAAAAAAGTTTACTTAGATCAAATAAGTGAATGGAAGCAGTCTGAATTTTTGACGGTTAAACTTTTTCAAAATTATTTTGATCGTTAAATTTCATTCAAATTAAATTTTGACCGTTAAAATTTTCAAATTCAAAGTCAAAAATTTAACCGTAATTTGATCGTTTTTTAATCAAAATTTTCAATTTTCCCACACCTAGAACCTCCAAAAACAAACCCACAACAGACCATTAAAATCATCAGAAGTGAAACAAACTCATAAACTGAAATACACACGCGACAAAACAAAGCACAAAAAAACCAAACCCATTGCGAAAAATCAATTATCGAGCAATACGACACACAGAAAAAAAACTAAAAAGAAACGAACATAAAACCATATTGCCATAATAGTTTGCGGTAAGTAGAAAGAAATAACCATAAAGTCACATATTGGAAAATCTTCTCAGAACATAAAAAGAAACCACAAAAATGATATGGTGCAAAATAAGTCCCCACACTCGTATGAACCGTGCGGTACACAACAACAACAGCACAAAAATAAACGAGTTGAGTTTAAGAAGCATGAAACAAAAGGAAAAAGACACAAAAAATATATTTTTTTTTATTCCCATAAGTAAGTCAGTCGAATGATTTTGATACTGTGCTGGAATTAATGTGAAGAGAATGAAGAGACAAAAGAATGCGAAATTTATGGAGAATTTGTTTTTTTTTTATATATATGTGACGGTCATGAGTGGGGTTTCTTTTGATTTTTGATTTTTTTAAGTAAGGAATTAAACTGCATTTTAACTGGTTTTGGTGTAAATTTTGAAGATTTTGAGTATCTTGATTATCTGGTTCTTCTCTACAAGTCTAGATCAGTATCTTATTATTCAACACAATCTTTTTGTCACACATTTATCATAAAGTAATGAAGGAGGTGCAAATTGCATTAATTCTTGTATATTTTACACCACTTGTAAAAGTTCTCTTTAATTAACCCACAACGCGTGAGCATCATAAGGAAAAAGGTATACAATTTTCAAAATTAACAACCGCGATAATTATTTCATTCGATCTTCTGTTCCTTAACATCAGCCGTCTTGCTTAATTGAGAATTTATTGAGTGAGAGGAAATGGAAGGGGAGATGAAAAGATACTCAAATTAATTTCGGTTGATCGTAAAGTTTTATGACATTTTTATTTTTTGTGCAACGAAACTGGATTGATGGCATTTTGTTGAACGTTTTTAAAGAACATATTTTTATAATTTTAAAAAGAAGAATTTGTAACGGTTTTAAAAAATTTAAAAATTTGAATTTCAAATTTATTTTTTTTGCTATTTTATTTTAAAAATTTCATTTCGGTATTTTTTTTTTAATTTAAAAAAGAAAATTTTAACATTTTTAAACAATTTCTTTTTAATTTAAAAAAGCAGATTTGTAACGGTTTTCATAAATTTAAATTTTAAATTTCAAGTTTATTTTGTAAGTTGAAAATCTGCATAAATTAAGTTTATTAACTTCTCATAATTCTCTTGAGCAGCTAATTAATATAAATAAACAAAAGAAAATCATCGACATTTCCATCATATACTCGACTAATCAAAATATCACAACATAAATAATTACTAGTTAAATTCTCAAGATTTCAATCAACAACATTGAATTGAATTGCTTTTCATAAAGTCTTAATAATTAATAAGTAAGTTGATATGTATCATAAATTATTGAATTGTGCATGTGTGGTTGCTGAAGCATAAGTGCTCCAATTGTGTACAATTGACAACAATTAAAGTGGAATTGAATATTAAATTCGACTGCTGTTTGTAAACAGTTTTGAAGTTAACAAGAATGAAGTTTTGGAGGGATTGTTAATGAATGAGGTTTATTTGGTAGTTGGACTCCATTCTAAGATAACAAAATTAAGTTTTTTGATGAACGTCACTTACTAGCGACCAATAAAGCAACTGAACTATATATAAATGATTCAATCATCCAATTAATATTTGGATTAATTGTTTAAAATTCAATACACAATTAGAATCATCAAAAATCAACTTAAAATTCAGAAAACACCCAAAATTGTCCATAAAATTCAATCCAATACAAATTATTCAATGACGCAATTTCATCTTTAAAATTCATTAATTTGAGCATTTAAGAGAGAGAACAAAAGAGGGAAGAAATATTTTAAGTACTTCAAATGAAACAATCAGTGCTGATGATGATGCTTTTCAAGTACTTAAAATAACTCCAATAAGCTACACTTTTGCAGTCTTCTTCCTCTCGGTGTACTTACTCTTTAACAGCACATAACAAATAAACACAAAAGAGCGCAGCAAAGAATGGGAAAAATATCCCCATAAAATGCACTTGTTGTTCTCTGTTGATGAAATTGAATGAAGAATTTTTTTCTTGATCAGCATTGATTATGTTCAGAATACGACCCTCGTCTGACCTTCTTCTTGCATTGTTTGATTCAGTTTTTGCATTCATAATAAGTGCTGAAAATTTAGATTTATATTTTTGCAATTTTATTTTGCTACATTTTTGAGGATTTTAAGATGAATTTTTATGGAATTTTGAAGAAGAATTGAACTGAAGTTATCGTTTCAATTTGATGAAATTTGAATTTTTGTTAGTTTTGTCGCATTTTCAGACATTTACGGATTTAAATGTTTATTAAGGTCTTTCCTCCTTCAGTTTTGATTGATTTTTTAAGAAACAAACTCGATTTGCTGCTCAATTTTGGAATAAACATCATCAAAACATTTGATCCGGAAAGTCCATGAAAAAATCACCAACTAAATCCAATGTCAATGATTGAGATTCACGACTCTTTAAAATCATAAAATGCATTGAAATTCTACACAAAACTTAAATTTAAGGGCTTCGTTCTATCCAACATTCTCATTTGCAATCTTTATTCATTCCATTCTGACTCATGACATTCTATAAACCAAGCCACATCTTAAGTATTCAATCATCATTATTTCATCAAAGAATATTCAGAAAAAATGAATACATTTTTATGTGCAGATTAAATGCACGAAAAGGAATTAAAATTATGGGTTTGTTTCATTGCTGCATATTGTACATATGTGAAAGAGTTACATGACGGAGAAAGAGAGACGTTAAGTGGGAATGCATTGGAATGTGAGTAGAAAATGAACAGCATACTGTAATGAATCATTCAATTTCCTTTTATCCATTTAACCGACCGCAAAAATTAACAAGTGCATGCAGCAATGTAATTTACACGTATTCTGCTGTTTTAAAGGATTTAATGCTGCTTCTACGCTTTATTCAGTTTAGAACAATCAATGGGGTTATTATTACTACTCTCAGATTTCAATCCGCTTCTTCTCTGTTCCATCTGTTTAATTCACGTACATAGAAGTACACTCGACACCGAAGAAATTTATTGAACTTTAAATCAGGTTTCTCTTTCAGTTCTGATTGAGTAAGAGGAGGTATGGGGAAAAAAAAAATAAAAGAATTACTCAAATACGTGAAATAATTTTAACGATTGAGCAGGATTTTGTAGTTGATATGGAAGATGGGCTGTTGGATTGACTCAAGGTTCAATTCCTAGTTTCTTCTCAAGAGTTTCAACTCTTTGGATTAAGGCTTGATAATGCGAAAATAATCCAATAGTAACATGAGATTGTAAATCTTCCAATCTAGTATTTAAATGTACAGAATCTTTGAAATCAGAATGGTCAAGTTTTAAATGTAATTCTTGGTATTTAGCATTAATTTCCAGGGTATTGTTGTAATTCAGATTTGGAATGTCTTCTTCAAGTTTCTTCAACTCTCCATCAATTTCCAAAAATTCAGAATTTGAACATTTAACTATGACTTCATCGATGAAATTCTTAACAGCTGTTGAATTATCTTCAACTTTCCTATTAATGCAAAAGTTGGAAGTAAGGTCTAAAGTATGCAACTTATTTAAACCATTAAAAGCTTTTGGAAAGATTTGAATTATGAAATTATTCTCAAACGATATCCAATTTAGATCAGGATTGTAAAGGAATAAATCGTCATGCAAAACTTCAATCAAATTATTGTCCAAAATAAGAGTTTTTAAATTTGGATAATATTTCAAGTCCGACTGGGTAAGATCTTTGAGACCATTTGAGTTAATAATGATTCTATTAAGATTCTTGAAATGTTTGGTTAATCCTTGTGGAAAGTATTGGATATATTTTGAATCAGAATAAAAATCCTCGACATCGTCATCAGTCATCCTAATATCATGGACTCCTGTATGTTTGTCTATTAAGGTACGGTTTCTAGATAACAAGTTCAAACTGTTTTGGTTGTTACATCGGTAATAGATTGATCCCTCATAATTGACTTTTTCGTAAGAACATTCGAGTTCCACTGAATTTGAGGGGATAAAAAATTGGATTGTGAGGCAAATGATGATGCTGATTGATAAGTAAACAGTAGAATTGTTGTTAAAAATTTTGAAATAATTTTGACTGCATTTTTTGAAAAAATATATTTTTACACTTACAATTTAGTTCTAGACATTTTTTTTAACTAACTTTATACGAATTTAATTGAGAACTACAAATGCCTACAAATCGACCGCCAAACTAAAAATGAGCGACCATCACATAAAATCTATACAATTTATATACAAATCATCTGTAACTAATGTGATATAAATTTAAATTTATTTTAACAGAAGCACAATAAGTCAATACAAATTTTCATTTTATTTTTACCGGAAGTGCTTTTTGAATAAGTAAAAAATTCTTTTAAAAAGATGAATAGATTTTATTTAAATGATTTTTAAAATGAATAAGTAAATTCAATGTGTGAGTAATTAATGTGCTACTTGTATTGGTTACAAAATTTATGTTGAACTGTAGAGCAGTAATAATTTAAGTCGCATAAGGGCGATTCCATGAGTGAAGGGAACTGAGAAAATTGAGTTGTAATTCCTTCTCTACTTGTTGGAAAAATAATTTAAGATTTTTCGAATAAATGGTGTGAAAACAAAAGATTTAATGATTCATTATCACTTTACTAAATATTTAAAACATCGTGAAGTTAAATTAATCACGATTTAATGTAAACAAACAACTAAAATCAAAATAATTTAACGGTTTTTTGAAAATTTGAATTTCGAAAATTTTTTCAAATGTTAACACATTAACGCTAAATTATCAAATTTAAAGTTAATTAAGGCATATTAGAATTTGAAAATCACTTAAGAAGACGTGATTTAAGCTTTTCTAAGTATTTAATATGTTAATACACCGTCTAACTTCGTATTTAGCTAAAAAAAAATGAAAAAAGTTTTGTAAATTTTTTATAATGTTAACAAAAAAAGAAAATTTCAATTCAGACACATTTAAAGGATTTCAAAATGATGTTGATTGATAGATAAATTAATTTTACATAGAATGAAGCTGTCAGGTCAAATTTAATCATTTGAATTTAAGAGAAATTAAGAAAATTTTATTTTTTGATGCGTTTTCTCACTCATGGAATCGCCCATAACCGAAACAACCAGCACCTCATCGTCATGTTTGCGCTTCTTTTAACTTCTCTTATTCAACTTGATAAAACATAAATTTTGATTTTTCTTCTTGATAATTGAATCGATTTTAAAGTTGTTTAACTTGAAATTGCAAATCAATGAGATAGAAGTAAGTATGAAAAAGTATGTAGAATAAATGTTGCCATGAGACAGCAAAATTGTTCATTATTTATTACTAAATTGATTGGTTGGTTCTCTTTATTGAGTTGTGAATCTTGAAATGTGTGATTTAGATTTTGATGAGCTTATTTAGTATGATTCGATTTGAAAATTGAAATCTGAGTTTTTGTTTAACTAAAACGAAATTGAATTAGCTTGGAATCAGCGTAATTAATTCAAGGTCTAATTACGAATTTTGAGGTTATAAACTTTTTGATAAACTTTCTAGCTAAGTATGGGACTAATAATCAAAAAGATGAATTCCATTCAGACATTGAATGAAGAAAAGTATCCTAGACTGTGAAACGAAACAACAAAAAGATCATAACCTCAAAAAATTAATCAAATTCTAAAATCCCAACTAAAAGTCAAAAGAAAAGCATGCCAAGTCCCAAACAAAATCATTTTATTTGTTTTTGAAATTCATCAAACGATTATGAAACCATACCACCATAAATTTTTCCCCTTCAAAATTCTGTTTTTCTTTTCAATATCAAGGACGATCAACATCCCACTGCGAGGAGCTTTTTCCCTCTCATGAGATTCTCAACAACAAAATTTTACTTTTCCTTGAAATACATAAAAATAAATAAAAGAAAATTGTTCAACCTTAAAAAAGCATCATCATCACACACTTGGATGTCGTACACCAAAAATTTAATTTATGACAAACTTTATGCCATTTTTTACACCTTTTTCTTTCGCAGATTTTTTTTTGTGATTGTCTGTTAGAAGCATATGTATGTGTACACACATAATACCTCCTTCCTTTCACAAATTTTTCATTTTAAGGAAAATTTTGGGTCGTTCCAAAATGACGTCTAACTGAAAAATGTTTTTAATTTTCTTTGTAATTCATGAATAAGTCTGAAAGAAAAATTTAAACAAAAAAGAATTATTTTTGAGAACCTACATCATTTATGAACGACTCCTCCACAAAACAGAAGCTTTCCGTCTCCTTTCTATGCTTTTTCAAAATTGCGATTCTAAAATCTTTCTTATATGTGCTTTATTTCCTGTTGAAAAGGAAAGAATGAAGAAAAGTTTCATGTGTGTATCATTTTTTAAGAATTTATATTCGCATCAATAAATTTGAAAAGCGAAACCGAAGAGAGGAAAATAAAAAAATATATTTTGTATAGGAAAAACAGAGTTTTTGTAGCTTCTGTTGAATGTCGTGAAATGAAATGGTTTATTGTGTTGAAAGGAAAGAGAATTAGTTAAAAAGTTAGATATTAAATTTTGAATTTTTGAGGTTATGTGCGAATTTTTTGTATTATTTTAATGTTGTGCTCCTGCATGTGCTATAATCACATTCATACATTTCTACATCTTTATCAAAAACAAATAATTTAATTCTTCATAAATTATCAACCTTAAACCAGCACAGGTTATCGCTTTTAAACTTGGATTAAGTGATTTCGCTCTTTGTAAATTTGAGTCTCATTAGACACAAATTTGAGTATAAATTGTATGGATTATTGAGGAGCATCTCTCATTTCCAGTCTGGCGGTTGAAAGTAGGATTTAAATAAATAAGTTCTACAGTAAATTTTGATGAATAAAGCGAATCAAAATGATTAGAATTTTATTGTAAGTATTAATAAAATTAGTTTAAATAATGAATAAACTATCAAGTGTCAAACTTTTCGACATCATATTTTGCTTTATGCCAAAAGTAAAATTTTATAGCAATAGAAATAATCATTTAATCATTTTTTTGGTCTCCTTATCAGTTTTGTTATTTGTCTCAAATTTCAATTTCTCGATGCTTCAAATCCTGTCAAACTTAAATGCACTTACGAAAATGTCGTCTACGAAAATAACACCTATTATCGATGTGAGAATAAAAACACTTTAAACTTGATATCAAAGAAGCGTAACTTAATCGAAAAGCATTCAGGAACACATGAAGATGGTATGACTGATGATGATGTTGTAGATTTTTATTCTGATAATAAGAACATCCAGTACTTTCCACAAGGACTAACCAAACATTTCAAGAATCTTAATAGAATCATTATTAACTCAAATGGTCTCAAAGATCTTACCCAGTCGGACTTGAAATATTATCCAAATTTAAAAACTCTTATATTGGACAATAATTTGATTGAAGTTTTGCATGACGATTTATTCCTTTACAATCCTGATCTAAATTGGATATCGTTTGAGAATAATTTCATAATTCAAATCTTTCCAAAAGCTTTTAATGGTTTAAATAAGTTGCATACTTTAGACCTTACTTCCAACTTTTGCATTAACAGGAAAGTTGAAAATGATTCAACAGCAGTTAAGAATTTCATCGATGAAGTCATAGTTAAATGTTCTAATTCTGAATTTTTGGAAATTGATGGAGAATTGAAGAAGCTTGAAGAAAACATTCGAAATCTTAACTACAGCAACGCATTGGAAATGAATACCAAGTATCAAAAATTGTACTTTAAACTTGATCATTATGATATCACTGATTCAAACCATTTAAATATAAGAATGCGAGATGTTCAATCTTATATTGATATTGCTTTGAGTGAATTTTATCAAGTTTTGTTCCAGAAGATTGAGAATCTTGAAAAAAGATTGGGAAATTAAAGAAAAGTTTAAATTTTGTTATTTGGAATAATTGTGGAATAATCCAAATGATTTCAATTATATCTATTATCTATTTGTTATTGGTTTTATTCAAAGGGGTCGCAATGTTAAAAATTCGCCAACTTGGATTAAAATTTGACTGGCAACAAAAAATTTTTGATTTCAAAAAAGTTTTGTATGAAAAGTGAGAAAGTGTGCCGTGATGAGAGAAAAATCAAAAAATGTGTAATGATTTTTTGTTCCTTTTATCTACAATATTAAACTTTTAAACGACAGTTGGAATAAGCCTGACAACAGAAATAGCTTTATTTCCAAAAAATATTGTTTAAAACCTTTGAAAAATCAAATTTAATTTTGACTCATGGCATACTTTCTAATTTTCCATACAAATTTTTTTTTAAATCAAAAATTTTTGTTGCCAGCCAAATTTTAATCCAAGTTGGCGAATTTTTAACATTGCGACCCCTTTGGTTTTATTAACATTTTTGATTTAACGTTTATATAAAATTCAAATAATATTCAATAAATTGCATCGTAGTTGTTTGCCCCTGCATATCAAATTTTAGTCTGTTTTGAATTTTTGAACAATAAACATCATATTCGAATGAACTACAATCTTTACACATTTTAAAGCTTACAACAGTAAAAAATATAACTACTTCATGGAGCAAATATTACTTTTAGCTCCAAGATTAAATATACCGTCAAAGTGAGTCATCAAATTTATAAACACATGAAAAATAAAGCTCAGAATTTTTTCACGGATGAGAAATATGAAAAACGGAAAGTGATTTTGATTTACGAACATGCGACGCAAGAATCGTATATGTCTATGAATCTACAATGACGATGATGATGATGATGCCTTCGAGATGTGACAACATAAATTGCGAAATGTAAACAGCAATAAAAGAGAATGAATGAACTTAATAGAAATGCACATTTTCGCTTTCTTTTGATTTGTTTCAATTGTGAACATTACAGTGCTTATTAATATGAGTCACGCTATAATGAATGAATGCAAACATTTTGCCGTCTTTTTTTCTCTCCCTGATGCCTTACAAATGTAAATTCACTTTTGTTCGAGTGCACAGAAACATATTTATATATCTCAATGTATTCCATTTATTATTCAGGAAAAGTATCGTTCCTTTTCTTACTTCCGAAATTATTATTTCTTTCCTGTCTATCTCGATATAAATGCAGATAAATTTCTGTCTTTCATAACGAGAACAGCTGAGTTTTTGTATATGAAGATGGAAATTTACTATTTTCAGTTGGGATATAAGAAAGTTTCTTGACATGGAAATGGATAAAGTTTTTTGGAATCAAATTAATTTTTATTTGTGAAAATTGGATTTTTCTGGATGAAGATTTTTTAAATAATGAAATTTGGAATATGGAATCAAATTGTTTCTTTTGGTTGTTATGAGCTACAAACCTAAACATCAATTATCTCGAAATTTTGATCTGATTCTCAGCAATAAATGCAATCATCCAGATAACGTAATCAGTAATAAAATTCAAACTTAATCTCGAATTGTCATTCCTGAAAACTTCATTATTGTAAATTGCTTAGACTTCAACTCCAATTTAGAATTCCTTAATACTTTAATCCTCCTACACTTTCTCATCCTATCTCACCTCACCAATAAAATTTTAATCAATCCAAAATTTAAAAACAAATCTAAATTAAATTGGAAGGAACTGACAGACTACAGAAAATTCCTCAAGTAAAACAACTAAGCTAAAAATAATCTAGACAAGAGGATCAACACAAAATCGATTTTTTCCATCTCCATCTGTCTGCTTTGGGTGCAAAATACTGAGAAATTGAGGCACCTTATCAATATTTTGTACTTTCCACTAATATCGATAAGCTTTCTGCTTGTATTACTTATTGAAGCTTTAAGTGGAAATGAGCTTTACAATTTTTTTTTCTTGTCCTTAGACAAGACAAGATGTACATTATGGATTATTGAGAATGCATGTACAATCAGAAGTTTCTAGGAATTTCAATCAGATTCATACATACTAGAAGGAGGTTCTTACATGCTACCTAATATCCAAATAATCCTTAAGTTTCAAAGATGAGAAATCTCCCCATACAGAAAACAGCAGGAACAGCAATGTGAATTGGAAATAAAAAAAGATAAGAGTTGTAACTTATTGCGAAAATTGCTTCATGTATATTTGATGTTGTACTCAATTTACAGAAAAAAGAAACATGGAAATGAATAAATATATATTTTTTTGTGGAACAAGATGAGGAAGAGAAAAATCAGTTCGATAAAAATCATCCACTTTACTTACTGCTTGCTCCTGTTTTTTCACTTCACTCAATATATAGATTTTCTTTATATGGAAGTGAAGAAAATGAAAACAAATTGATTTACAAAGTGCCTGCCTTGCTTTACATCTCTTCGTACTATATCTTCTTCTTGATTTTATACAGGTTTAGCTTGATTTTTTGAGGATTATGTTAGATGACTTTAAGTCGTTTGAAGGCAGTTTTGTTTATTGAGGGACCTTTTTATAGATTTTAAAGGATTTTTGAAATTTCTAGGTTATATTTCAAATAATTTGGTTTACTTGTATTTCTTTGCATTTTTAGAGTTCAAAACAACTTCAAAAGTATTTGTGCCAACTTACTCTAGCAGAAAATAATATTTTTAGTCAAAAAATTTATGATTTAATGGAATTATTTCAAAAACAAATTCAATCACGAAGAAAAAACGCGTTCGGTATGTGTCACAGCTAAAATTGTGTCTTCGCTAAAAAAAATTCAAACAGCAAAAATCAGCTGGATAATAAATAAAATCATTCAAAAGCGCCACAATCCTCCAATTTCTCACCGACTTCTTCATCTGCTAGCATTAAAAAATTCCAATAGAATTTTTCATCATCATCTTCTTCTTCCCATTCTTGTTCAGATTCTCGCTTACTTACATTTTCCATGCTCTTAGAAAATAATTTGATTTGATTTGTTTGTAATGTGTTTGCATAACGTTAGAAGCATTATGTAGATTGTAATCTGATTTGTCGTATAGAAAGTGTAGCGGCATTAACAGCAAGGAAAAAAAGAAAAGAAAAATAACATTTTTTTTTGTGTGTTGTTGAAAATAAAATTCAAAATTCATTTATGTTTAAATGTAAAGCTTACCATCCATTTACAGTCTATTTATTTACTTAGAGTAATTTTTTTTTTATTTTCTTCTTCACCAATTGCCGTAAGCAAAAGAAACCGCGTCATTTGTAAACAGATTTTTGCTTTCACATCAGAAAAATAAACATCCAAAAAAATAAGAAAGAAGATTGGAGATAGCAAAAGAATCGCCAAATGTCGCTTGGAAGAGAAAACAAAATGTTAAGTTGCTTTGGTGTGGTGGGAGGAATATTAGGATTGATTTGTCAGAATTTTAACCAAAAATTTTAAATTTTAGAGCAACTTAATTTCAAATTTAAAATTTTTGTTAAACCTTGAATTTTTGTTACTTGAAAATTTTAAAGTACCTACAAAAAATTCCTAAAATTTAAATAAACCTAAAATTCCTTAAATACTTAATTCTTGACAAAACAATAATTCTGACAAAATTAATCAAAGGATCCAAGACGAATTTTCCTCGCTTGAATTGTAATGAACAGGAAAACGAATTCTTTTTGTACATTATTTTTAAATTCAGTGGAAAAAGTAATTATTCTTGTAAAGGTGCTTAAAAATTTCCACTCAATAAGAATGTTTTTCACCTTCTTCATGTATTTTTTGTCTGCACATCTTTTCGTGTCATTTAATGTTTAGAAGTTTATGAAAGGGAGACAACAAAAGTGCTAGTGGATGCTATAATGAAAAGTGATGATTATTTATTAGAATCCATTGCTGCTAAACTATTTTAATATTTTGCCATATTTTGTTTTATTTTTTTTTTTTCATATTAAAACAATCAAAATTTTGTCTTTTTCTTCTTCAAATCTTTAAATTTTCAGAAATTTTTTCTTGAAACAAAAATAAAAAAGTTCACCAAATTTAAATTCAGTCATAATTAAAATCTATTAAAATATTTTAAATCCGCAAATGAAGCACATAATCATAATAGTTATAACAACGATGATAATAACAATATTTATAAACACGTTTGCGGAAATGAGACTCAATTAAGAGAACGACTTTATGCTGTTTTATGTAATAAATAAAGATAGCAACTTAAGCATCCTTAATTCTCGGCTACAAGGAGGGAAGAAAAGAAATTCATATAAAAATTTTCAAAAGATTAAGTGGAAAGAAGACATTTTAAAAAGGAAAATCTCATCATTCTCAATCTACCTTCTGACTTTCTTCCTCATTCATTCATTCAGCATAGGCAAGTGCCACGGAAGTTCTCCTCTTAATTGAATTAAATTTTTTCTTTTTTCTCTCAATGGTTTATTTTAATTTAATTTTTTTTTTCTCGTTTCTTTCTTCTTTGTTTCTTTTTATCATTCTCGAGAATTTTGCATAAAGAAATAAAAAGGCAATTGTGCCTTTGGTTTTAAAAAATGTCAAAGCAATTATGTTTCTATTTCATTTAAGGAAAGGTCTTATTTGTTTACAGGAAAGTCTTTGTGTTTTTATTTGAATTAAATGAAATATTTTTGTGACAGCGTTTTTTTGGGTATGAATGTGGATATTCGAGAGGAGCGTAGTCATTGAGGTTTAGACCAGTTTAGTTCATTTTACTAGAATTTTTCGAGATAAAAACCTTTCATACAAAAACAAAAACGTTGGACCCCATAAATCCATTATAAAAGTTTGTAGCTAAGCTTTCCCGATTTCCTGGTCTCAGCTTTTTTCGAGACTCGAGACCAAAATTTAAATTCAAATATCTTTGGTCCTGATGAATTATTTTACAAATTTTTTATTCAAATGACTTCTTTTCTCCAATGTAATGATTTGAAACCTTATTGTTTAAAAAATATTGTGTAACATCCAAGTTATAGCAGTTTTGTTTTGGTCTCGAGTCTCGAAAATTTGTCGAGACCGAGACTTCGGGATTTGTAGCTACGCCTCTTGTGTTTGAAATTTGAAAAGTTTTAAAAGATTGAAAAGCTTGAATTTAAGTTTTTTTTTTAATTTAAGATAACAAGTTTATAATAATAAAATAGTGAACTTAGTAATTATTACTAAGCACTCGAAAAACTTTCAATAATTTATATTAAAGTAGTTTAATTAGATAAACAATTGAAAATAATTTAAAACAAATATTCATTCAAATCCAAAATTGAATATTTTACGTAAAAAACGTGATGCAGAAGATTACATCATCGACACATCGTTATTATTCACAACTTATCTCACGTTAATTTATACTCAAAATTTGATTTCTTTTTTCTTTTTGTTTTCATTAAATTTTGAATTTTATTTACATACAAAATAACTTCTAAGAACCTCATAGGTTGCATAATACACACATTTTTAATAGTAATTTCCAAGAAAATCTATTAATGAGTTATTAATAAATTTATCAAAGTGTTATATGATGAAGTTATAAATTTTTAATTAATTTATAAAATCAATGCAAATTATCAATCAATAGGAAATGATCTACAGATTTATTGTGATATATTCCATGTATACAGAATTTGGCAATGAATTTATTTTTATGAATTTTTTAACTGTAAAATACTGCCATGTGACATGTATCTTTTTAGGATTCATTAAAATCAAACAAGAATAGAAGAAAAATTCTAGAAGATAAGAATCTTAATATCAAATCTAGTTATTTAAAGTAGGTTGACTATATTGATTCTATAAAATTAAATTTTAGTTAATCATACAAAAAAAAAAATATTTACCTAGTTTAGTAATTTTTAGAAACATTAAAAACTTTAAAATTAAATATTTTTTTAAAAAAAGAAAATCAGCATATTTCTAAACAATATCCGGAACTGCACGTTAAAAATGTAAACAGATGGTCACACTGGTAAAATGTTATTCACCGAAATGCAAATCAGTGCAATATTATATATTTAAACTCTTAATAAATATATACAAAAAATATTTTAAAAAAAACCCACATTTTGAGCATTCTTACTAGTTCTAAAACATCAATTTCGTCCTTGAAGATTTCTGATATAAATGTTGACATTTGTTAAAAAAGTCTCAGTATAAATTTGTACTTCTTCGAAGAATCGATTATCATTCAACATGAAAGTTTTAGTAAGTTTAGAAAGGTTAAAGAATTAAGTGTTTCACATAAAAAAATTGGATAAACCAGTTTAGAAAGCCGTTAAAAATGAAGAAATAAATAAAAAGTGTCAATTCATGCCACAGTGATTTAATGCTAAATTTCAATATTTCTATTTTTATAGAGTTTTGTAATTTGCGTTATTCTTATTTCAATGGTACTGTCAGCACCAGCACCTCTCGATGAAACAGTAGCACAAACAGTTGGAAGCGAAGATGTTCCTAATAATGATGGGCACACACTAAGTTCACATCTTTTGAGATTGCTTGCCGTTCCATTATTTATTCTTGGAAAATAAGAGATTTGTGAAAATAAATGCATTGAATCAAAAAACGATAATAAAATAAATTAAATCAGTTTTAATATTTAAAACCTAACAAAAAATATAATATTTTTATATAAACTTTAGCTTTTGATTTTTCAGATTATTTTCTTTTTAACTTGGAAAGACAATTTTAATGAGAACCAGTGTTAATTTGGGGTCATTCACAAAATTCGAAGAAGGGTCAAAAATGGTCATTTTTGAGTTACAAATTTTACACACGAATATTTTAGTATAATTAAAAGTTCGATCAATATTTATATATGTCTTCATATAAGAAAAGTGACAGTTATATTTTTCAAATTTTTGAAAAAATTCACTAACACTATCAAATTTTCAGTACAAAAAACTGAGCTATGGTCGGCGTTTGGTCGATACTCAGTTGTATGAAGACATATAAAAATATTGTGTTCGATTTCAGAATCTGCTCCACGTTGTTTTAGGCTTAAATTTATTTTATACATTATATAATTTGGATTAAATTTTACTTAGTATGATTACATAAATTTAATTTGAAAACGCATCAAGATTTTTAAAACTCCAACAATTTTTCAACAATTCTTTTCAATTTCATATTTTTTTGTATTTAAAATTTAGAATCTGATGAATTTGAAATCTAGTTAGCTCTATGAAAACTATAAATTGAGTTGAGCTGAGTGAGCTTTATGCAAGCGATCAAATGTCATGAGCGCTTCTAAACTGGTTGTGAGACATATTTTTAAAAACATTTTGGAGAAGACTTTAAGTCTAGACACAGTTTAAAAGAATAAGAAAAATGGGATGTCTAAATATTTTGAATTTTTAGGAAGGGGAACAAATTATTATTTATATAAAGTTTTGAAGGAAAAAATCTTAATTTCAATTGAAAAATAATTTTTTGAGGGATTAATAAATTTTTTACGTGGATTTAAATTCACTTTTAAAATTTCAAAATTTGTTTTAAATAAAATTTGCAGATGTTATCAGAAGTTTTTGACCAAGCTTTGATCCAAGCTTTTTCCAGTCATGTGATACTTTTAATTAGAATTTTTCAGAAATCGCTCAACCTTGAGATGGGTTTATAGAAATTTATAACAGGAAATCTTAATTATGCAAATTTTGCAGTAATGCGAAAGATTTTTTTTTAAATTCTGGTGAAAAATTGACATATGTATTATTTCAACGACAAATAAGCAATTAAGAAACAAGAAATTATTTAAAAAGATTAAAATCTCTTTAAAAATTTTATTTTAATTTTTTATGACAATTTTTATTTCATAATATCTATGTGAAGTACACCGGTTCAACTTCGAATTTCGAGCTAAATCTTGACACGTTTAAACGCACTTTTTTTGACACTTTTCGACAAAATTAATATTTTGAATAATTTTTTTGGAAATCATTTTTTTAATATAAAAATATAAGCAATACTTTCATTTGAATGATGGAAGTTCAAAAACAAAAATTTATAAATGCATTAATTTTATTTTGGACTTGGCCAAGACTTGTCACCCTGATCCTGAAATGCAAATTTATGTAATATCAATGTGTTAATTCCCAAACAAATGAAAAAAACTACTTTTAAAAAGTTCTTTCTGGTTCTAATGCCGTCATTAATTTCTTGAACTGTTTACATATAAATACTGCCATTCTTCAATTTTCTCTCAGTTTAAATTTAAATTTTGTCAAGAATAAACATTTTAAAGAAAAAGAAAAATGAAAGTTTTAGTAAGTTTTTTTAATTTTTTTTTTTATTTCTTGAGTCAGATAGTTATTAGTTGATGAAAAAAATAAGTGCCAGTACTGAATATTAAAATTTTAATTTTTTTTTAATAAACGAATTCAGAAAGTTGTGAAGATGTAAAAAACATTACTTAAAAAAAAATAAATAAAATTAAAATTTTGTTAAATTTGCTTAAAAAAATTAAAGAATAATTTGATTCAAGTAAACACAAACAGTTCTAAATATATATGCTTTATCATTTGGAAGAAATTAGGTGCAAAAATCAGAAAATACAAAAATAATGATTCAATAAAATCCTATTTAAAAATATGCACAAAACTACCAAACATTTCGATATGAAATTTTTTGTTTGTTTTTTACATTTATTTTTTGTTTACATCTGATTTCGAAGTTTTCGAAATGAATTTCGAAGTTTTTCGAAATGAAGTGACGGTAGTCGGAATTGAACTTCTAAATAAATAATTCTCAACATCTCATCATTCAATTTAAAATTTAAGCATTTTACATTCTTTATTTGATGTTTTTACAGAGCTTGGTGATTTGCCTTATTTTGATAACATTGGTATTGTCAGCACCAGCTCCACATGATGAATCAGTTGCTCAATCAGTTGGAAGAGATATTCCTAACAGCGAAGATAAAACCGTCAAAGAGACTGGTCTTTTGACATTACTTTCGATTCCATTATTTATTCTTGGAAAGTGAAAAGTTTTGTAAAAAAAAAATCAGAAAATGAAATAAAAGAAATTGAAAAAATTTAAATATTAAAAAAAAAAGATTTTTTTAAGAAAAATATTATTAATTTTTTTTAATGTGAAATTTGATACAGACTATTTTGATTTAGCTAAACGAAAAAGTTTTTAATGTTAAATTAGTATCTTCATTAACATCCAAAAAACCCACTTTATAAAAATTCTTTCCGGTTCTAAAATCATAAACTTAATTCTTCATATTTTTTATTTATTATAAATACTGGCACTCTTGAAAAGTTTTTAGTCCAAATTCATACTTTGCGAAGGAAGAATAATCAGAAAAAATGAGAGTTTTAGTACGTTTGAATTTGTTATTTTACTTAAAGAATTTGTTTATTTAAATTTAAATTTAGATTTTAATTTTTTTTAAAAAAAAAATTAAAAACAAATTCAAACTTGTGGATCATAACTAGCCTTTTGTGAATACTCAGAACTAATTAAAACGATTTTATTTTTCTAGATTTTTGTAGTTTGCTTCATGCTAATATCAATGGTCCTCTCAGCACCGGCTTCCAATGATGAAACAATAGCTCGAACAGTTGGTAGCGATCTTCCTGTAAATCAAGAAGAAGAGACAATAAAAGCTAGTCTTTTGAGACTTCTTTCTATACCATTGTTTATTCTTGGATAAAATTGAGAGTGAAGAATTGAAAGTATTGTGAATAGATCAGAAAATTGAATTAAAAATAAAAGTTTGAAACAAATTCAAAATCTTTAAAAAAATATATAAATATTTTAACTGTTTTCTAATTTATTACAGGTATTGATTTTTTTTTCATGTATCTTAAGACCAAAAATTACTTTTTAAAATAAATTCACAGAATTTTGATAGAATTTTTTTACCTTTAGATTCTTAAAAGGAATTTTAGTTGATAAATTTAATATTTATTTTTGCTATGAATAAAAAAATTATTTTTAAAAATTTAATTTTGCAGATAAATTCAAATTTGTCAGTTTTTATAATAAAATGTTGACCTGAATGTTGATTAAGGGAAAAATCAAAAAAAAAAAAAAAAAAAAACAAGAAAACTAATGAGTGTGCATAACAAAGTGATTTTTTTTTATTTCGTGCATATTGCGTCATTTAACTATGCATGTCACTACTTTATTTATATTGTTAAAATCGTGATAATCAAAAAATAAATTCGACATGCAGTGATGAAAATGAAGATTTATTTTTGGGATTTTCCATTTGTGCAAATTTTGACATTGATCTTTATTGCATAAAAAGTTTAAAGATTTCGGGGACATACACTTATGACGTCTTTCAAAAACTTAGATTTTTAGACCCCCTCCCCATTTCTATCACAAAATCTTCTTTCAAAAAATTCTATTATTTAAAACTGTTACACAGCCTCATACTCCTTTTTTTCCTAAAAATCGGACATCATAAATGAACGACCTCGATCTCCATTTTCAATACAAGTTGTATGGGAATTTCTTTCGATTTCAAGTCACATGGTATATAAAAAAAAATTGTTATTCTTCATCTATTTAAATAAAGAAGAAAAAAAAATGAAATTTATGCATCTTGTTAAAAATAAGGAAGTGTCCAGTTGAAAAAAACAAGATTATCATTCATATTTAACTGTTATTCTCTAAAATGTAAATTCGCATGTCACTTTTTTAAAAATTAATTAATATTAATAGATAAACAAAAACTATTTTTAACATTTTATTCTAGTTCTCACACACCCTCTAAGACTGACCATCACTTTAGACCTTGATAGATTTTAGCTATAAAAGCTAGAACTTCTTAGACAATTCTTAGTCTTACTTCGTATTTCAACCAATTTTCAATAAGAAAAAAATAATAAAAAAATAAAATGAAAGTTCTTGTAAGTCCTAGTGCTAAGCATTTAATAGTTTTTTTTAAAGTGAACCTATTTAAATTTAAATTATTTTTGTTTTTTTTCTTCACAGAGCCTTGTAATTTGCCTCATTTTGGTGTCAATGGTACTCTCAGCTCCAGCATCTAACGATGAAACAATTGCTCGATCAGTTGGAAGTGATATTCCCATCAATGAACGAGAAGATGCAATAAAAGCTAGTCTTCTGAAATTGCTTTCCATACCATTATTTATTCTTGGATAAAATTTAAATTTTTGTGAAGAAAAATTAAGTAAAAAAAAATTAACGAAATAAATCGAAAATGTAAAAGTTAAATTTAAAATTATTTTAGTTTCTTTTATTTTTTTGGTTATATAATTTATTATCATTATTATGAAATAGCTTCTTTATAAAAAAAAAGATTTTACCATCAAAATTCTGTTATTTGAAGTTTTATGACTTATTATATAAATTTATATGGAAGCTTTTAAATCGGAAGCAAAATATCAAAATTAATTTCTATTTATATAATTTTGGGACTTTCCACTTGTGCAAATTTTGGCAATGATCTTGAATGTAATAAAATTTTATTAAACTGTTTATTTTTTATTGATTAATAAATTTTTGCTTGAGGCAAGTATCAATTTCGATGGTCAGTCAAAGGGGGTTTTTTTGAGAGAAAGGTTCATTAATGTAAAACTTACAAAAATCCAGATCCACCGAAAATTATGAATTTTATTTTCTGGGAATGTTTTTAAAACAAAATCATTTTTTAATTAGTTATTGTTTATTCAAATGTTTAATTGAGGACGGAACTGCAATCTCAATCAGATTTTTTTTTAATTAATTGTTCTTCCTGAGAATTCAAATTAATGCAGCATTTTATTCTACTGCACTAAAAAAAATCACCATTTCAAAAATATTTATTTCCATTTATTTGTTTCTATTAGACATCAAGCTATTGGTCCTTGAAGTTTTTGTGTATAAAAACAGTCATTTCTAGAAAAATTCTCAGTCTATTTTTGAGTATTCAATCAGAAGTGATAATCAAAGACAATGAAAGTTTTAGTAAGTTTGAAATTATTTAAACTAATAAAAATCTAATATTTTGAATAAAATGTGCAATTTTTATTGGGATTCTCATTTGTAAATTGAAAAACTTTCGTGCCCATTACGAAATTACAAAGTACCCTTTTAAAAATTACAAAATTTAAATATGTCAGAAAAGTGTTGATTTTCAAAAAAAAAAAAAAAAAATATCATTGAATATTCAAATTTATTGATGAAATAAATCTAATTGATTTTCATAAATTGTTTGTGTTTTTACAGAGTTTTGTAATTTGCCTTATTCTGATTTCAATGGTATTGTCAGCACCATCTCCACATGATGAAACCGTTGCTGGTGCAGTCGGAAGCAATGACGCTCCAAGCAGCGAAGAAGGCTCATTAAAAGAGAGCATTTTGAAGTTACTCGCCATACCATTGTTTATTCTTGGAAAGTGAAAAATTTTTTAAAAATATTTAAGAAGTTTTTGAAAAAATGGAAGAAAATATCAAAAAGAAGTAAATAAAGTTTTAATATTTAAGAAGTAATTTTGTTTAATCACAAAATAAAAAAAAAATGAAATTTTTGATTAAAAAATTTAAGCTTCAAGCTGTTCAAAATCTTTCATCAAAAAATATTGGTTTAAAAAGTATCAGAGTTGAAATCTGACATGTATCTGTAAAAATACATTTTCTATATACAGATACTATCTGTTCCCGGAAAGATTTTTTTCATCTGCATGCAGATCATCTGTATGCAGACATTATCTGCATGCAGATAAAATCTGAATGCAGAAAAGACAGATCTGCAAAAAGAACAATAGAATCTGCATCAATCTGCAAAACAGATGAGCAGAATCTATCTGTTTGCAGATGATATCTGTCAACAGATCATCTGTATGCAGATGAAAAAAAATCTTTCTGTTTGCAGATTCTGTCTGTATAAAGGTAATTTCTGTAGCAAATCTGTCTTTATATCTGTTAACAGATATCTGCTTTTTCAAATCTGAAAAGTATTTTTAAGAAATTCACTTTTACGTTAAAAACTTTTTCTTTGTCAAATATTTTCAATTCCCCACAGACAGACATCTCAAAACTATTAAATAAAATCCACAACTTTTCCCATCATTTACAATCACAAGATAATCCAACAGACGCCATTATTTTTATGAAGTTCAATATTCAATTTCTTCAACTCATTTTATAAGGCATGGACTCGATAAAAAATTATTATTGTAGAAAGATGTCTACAAAGAGAAAGTGCGGAAAAGGAGGAAAATCTTTAACTTATCGAATGGGGGAGAAATAAAAAAAAGTACATTAAAATCACTGCTTTTATGACTCATTCGCTTGTCTAAGAATTGGATGAATAAAAAATCTCAAGTTTGTGAACAGATCTACATTTTAAAAAGGTTTTAAGCGCATTTGGGTTTATTGCAGTTTATTGATAATTAACGTATTTTTAAAATTCGAATTTTTGAAATTTCAAGGAAATTTATTTTTTTAAAACTTAAATGTGAACTAGATCCTGAGCTTGTCAAAAAGACAATGTAATATTAAAACACAATCAGCAATAGAAAATTGCACTTCCAGACAAAAAACGAAGCAAGAAGCATGAAAGAAATTCTATTTAAATAAAAATAGAAATGGACTTTTTTTTGCATTATAAAGTGAAATATGAGATGGAAACTTTATCTTTATTGCATGTGGCAAATTTTATTCTCTTCCACTCACACTTTTATTCTAAATGACTGAAGGAATTTTTTCCCCTTCTCGTCTAGTTGCAGTAAGAAGAAGTTTCATAAATTCATTTCTATTTCAATTTCTGGATTATTTTCTATGACCAATTTGTATCTAGTAAAAGTTTTTGAGTTTAAAGACTTATGTCCTCTCTCATTACTCTTAAAATGTGCTTAGAAATAATCAACAATTTTATGACATTACGAAGAGAAGAGATCAGAATGAATCTAACATCTTTTAAATTGAATAGTGTAATGTGACTTGAAAGTTTCTATTTAAGTTAAATGATTGCACAGCAGGAGATTGAGTTTGTGGAACAGAAGTAGAAGGTTCATTGGATTTAAAAGCTGTACAGATATAAAGGGAATTTGTAGAAGTTTATTCAATAAATTGGCATTTTATGAACACTAATTTAATTCTTGGTGGAAGTCATAAAAACTTTGTTATGTTAAGTTAAATGCAAGGGATGTGAGATTTAAATGATATTTTCCTGATTTTGCAATAGTTTAGAAGAATAGAAGGTATTGTTGGGTTTTCTAATAGGAAAAAGCATTGCAATAGTTTAAAATTTACGCAATTCTTTTTTAACGGTCAAAATCTATTTGAATTTTCAAACTTTTTTTTGCATCAATTGGAGCAAAAATTTTTCACTTTTTTTAACAATTTCTTTAGGATTCCTCATTTTACATAATTTTGCAATGTTTAAAAACAATTTAATGAAGATTTAAAGCACCCAACCCTTTAAATCCCAAACACACTTAATGTTCAAATCAATCGATAAAAAATCTAGAACAAATCTTTTGCATTTCCATAACACAATGTTTTTCCTCTCCATAATCCAACAAAGTCACATTACGGTATCATAAAAATTGCATAAGTGCATCACCCACATGTACACAAGCCATGAAAGCTAAATGGAATGAAATTGTGCTTTTTAAAAATAAATTTTTCCTTATCTTGCAAATTTTTCTCATTTTCTCACATCTCTCATCTAAGAAACGAGTCACAGAGATTCTTGAAGTGCTTCAATCTCACACATTTTTGCTAATTTATTTACATCTACACATTCTTGAGAAAACCTTGATTATATTTACTTTTATTTTCCTTGTTTCTTGACTTTATCTTCAACACTTCTTCCCATTTAATGCATGAACGAAATTAAATTACATCACCTCATTGTCTTACATAATGTACACAGAAACAACAATTGCTATTATCGAAAAGCAGAGTTTACATGTGTACGCACGTACAGAATGGAGGTAATAAAATGATAAGAATATTGATATCAAACAATTTTCATGTTCCTTGTCTCGTCTTCTTCCCTTTTATGTTATTTGTCATGAATTTTAATGAAAATTCTTTCTTTTTTATTCTTACTGTGTGTTGGCAGGAAGTGTCTCTTATTATAAGATGAGCAGAGAAGTGTGCAGCAATTAGTAACGATAAATTTACATCATCCTCACATATGTATATGAGCTTGTGTATTGTGTCAAATGAACAAAGGTTAGTAGATTAGGGGGAGTGAAGGTAGTATGGTTAGTTTTATAATTTTCTGGTAGTCTTGAGCGCATTTTGGAAATGCTGTTAAATATAAGCTTAGTAAAGCAAAGTTTTAAAAAATGATGCAAAGAAAGTTTTTAATGACGTGAAATTAAATTGGAATGATGCAAAATATTAATTTAAATGAAGCAAAAAAAATGAAGCAGAGTCTGCATCTAATGAAGCAATTCAGATTTTAATGATCCAAATCAGTTCGCATCTAAAGATGCAAAAATTTTTCATAAGAATCTAAAATTTCAAATCCAAATCTAGATTAGGACAACAAGTTAGTACAAAATTCTATCAGCAACTGCCTTAAAATCAAGGAAATCCGCAATTAAAAAATTCAAAGAAGCACTGCACTTACAAGAATCATAAGCATTAAAGAATCAACTCAATAAGGGAGAAAAATAAAGATTTTTGAGGGAGCCTCCAATCTTTTCATTCACGTATTCGAATTTTAAGCTTCACTTCACACCACTTGACTTTCTTCCTCCTTCTTTTCTTCTGTGTGTGTATGACTGATTTGTGATCGGAAAAAGGAATTTTTACGCTCTATTCTTCTCATTTTTTTGCGTCCCTGAAATATATAAAAAAAAAAATTATTCCTTACATCTACTAATTGTTTTTCATGCTCTATTTATTGATAAACAATTTTAAGTCTACACATACAAAAGATTTATTCAGTTAGTAGGGATGACGAGATTTTTTTTTGTGACAACCACAAAAAATTTCACAATATCAACTTTTTCATCAAATTACATAAATTAAAATGCCACGTCATGTGGAAATTCATTTACAAAATAATTTCAATTTTGGTTTTTCTGGTTTATATCCAAAGTTAAGGGAGGACAATGAAAAATATACATTTTGAGGGGGGAAAATAGTTGGTTGGTACTGTTGATGACATGAAACTGTCACATTTTTTTTTCAATTAGAGTTGAGGCTGAGAAATTGATGAGAATGAGTTTTGTAGAAGTTTTCAATTATAGTGTTGGGGACTGAGTGATGGTATTGACAGATTAATGGAAAAATTGGTCAAATTGTTGCTAGGTTGAATTAAATTTTATTTAAATGAACTTTATTGAGTTCAAATAAGTTTGGGTGCGTTGCATAGGATAGACAGAATTATTCTGCAGAATTCTGAAGCTGTGTTGCGCAACATTCTTAAGAATAATTCTGAAGAATTCTCCAGAATAATTCTGATAAATTCTCCAGAATAATTCTGACAATTCAAGAGAATTATTCTGGTAAATGTTACGCAACATGTCGTCTACAAATTTTTTAGTAAACAGAATAATTCTTAAGAATAAAATTTTTGTTCTGCAGAATTCTGCACAGTATTTTTTGAAAATTAGTTTTTCACGCACATTTAAACAACTAATATTTTAAAGACATTTTACAGTCTTGACACAATTCTAAATTTTTTTAGAATTCTGGAGAACAGTTCTGAAGAATTCTGAATAATATTTCTGGAGAGTTTCATAAAATAATTCTTAAATATTCTTCAGAATTTGAAATTTTTCAGAATATTTCTTAAGAATTTCATAATTGTTCTCCAGAATTCTGTAGACTTTTTCAAAATTCTTAAAAAATAATTTTTTCATTTCAGAATTTTTTTGAATTATTGTAGAATATTTAAATACCTATTAGGGATCATCTCTTTAGGCTTTCCCGATTTCCCGGTCTCGGGATTTTCAAGACTCGAGACCAAAATTTAAATTCAAATATCTTTAGCACAAGTTTAATTATTTTACAAATTTTTTATTCAAATGAATTTATTGAAGTATTCTTCAATGTGATGATTCAAAACCTTAATATTCAAAAAGTAATGAAAAACATCAAAGTTATAGGAGTTTTGTTTTGGTCTCGAGTCTCGAAAATTTGTCGAGACCGAGATTTCGGGAACCCTTAGTTCTCTAATGATGCTCGATTTTTAAGGCGGGAGGAGGTCTGAGGTAGAGGTTTCAATTACTTGGGGGTATCAGGACTTGTACAAGTCTCAAATACTCAAGTCCTTAATACCGCAAGTACTTGTATAAATCCCAAGATTTTGTGACAGAGGGGAGATCTAAAAATGCGTGTTTTTGATGGATGTCATAAGTGAAAGGCCGCTCTCATGAATAATTTTCATTTTTTGAATTTTTAATTTACTCATTTGAATTCTGAAGTTTTCTGTTCATCGTTTATTGTTTTGCTAAATTAAAAAGCTAACAAAACATATTAAGAATTTCTATCAATTTCTACATATGTTAGAAATTTTTCTTCACTTAACATAAATTTTCAAAATTCAAATACATTAACGAACATGTTTTAGAACAAAACAATATGTTATATTAATTAATAGATCGCAGTTCCTCCAGTTCAAAAGGTTGAACCATTCCCAAATAGTTATCTTTTTTAATAAATTTATTGAGTTTATTGTCATTTAATATTAGGTAATTTATTTAAATTCAAAATTTGTAAAAAAATAATTATTACTTTTCTTATTTTTAAGAAAACATGCATTAAAAACTCACAGTTCAAAAAAATCAAAAAATACTATGCAGAATTCTGCAGAACAAAAATTTTATTCTTAAGAATTATTCTGTTTACTAAAAAATTTGTAGACGACATGTTGCGTGACATTTACCAGAATAATTCTCTTGAATTGTCAGAATTATTCTGGAGAATTTATCAGAATTATTCTGGAGAATTCTTCAGAATTATTCTTAAGAATGTTGCGCAACACAGCTTCAGAATTCTGCAGAATAATTCTGTCTATCCTATGCAACAGAACCATTGACAGATTAATGGAAAAATTGGTCAAATTGTTGCTAGGTTGAATTAAATTTTATTTAAATGAACTTTATTGAGTTCAAATAAGTTTATCGTATAAATGTTTAGTATGATTATTAAAACTACAACCAAAAATTGACTTGCAATCGGAAATGCTGCTTTGAAATTTGAATGAAGGATCCAAAATATTGTTTAAGTACAAAATAATAAATACAATATCAAAATGCAGTGATGATGACTACAAATCTAGCTCATCATTGTTAATCCATTTTGCTTAGCCAACAACACTGCTTGAAGTCATAAACACTATCTCCTCCTTCCAAAGCATTCAATTTTCGTAGAAATTTCATTACTATATAACAATACTTTCCTGTGGCACAACAATAAGAAACTTATTTAATTTCCCATTCAAGCAGAATAGAAAAAGCAATCAGGAAACCTCAAAATGCAATATTTTATTTTGTTTCAAGACCAAAACTCTACATCCTCCATACCCCCAAAAAATATAAAACTTTCAAGTGCTTTTGTAAAAAAAATTAGTATTTACTATAAAAATCTCCTCAGACATCACTTCAGATAGCAAATTTCCTTTTTTTGCTCCTTTCACTTTTACGAAGGCAATCTGAAGGAATTAAAAGTTTTTTCCTCTCCTCTTTCACTCTTAATTTTTCTCTCATTTTTTCCTGCTTGAAACTAATTAAATGCAGTTTAAATTAACTTCAACTGCAGATGTATGGCATGCTCTATGCTCTGTTAGAAGGAGAAAAAGTTTGGATGAGGTGATTTTTTGGATGTTGGATGCGCATTCAAAGGTTACAAGGTGAAGGGTTATTAGATTTTACTCTCAAAATGAATTTTTTAAAGCTTTTGTAACGGTTAAAAAATAATTTGAAAAATTTTAAAATCAAAATGACAGTCATATTTTTATTATTCAATTCAGTTTTTAAAATTAGTGACAATTAATCAAGAAATCTAAACTACTGCAACATCTAATTAGTAACAACAAAACACAAGCACAAAAAGACAAATATTCACTGCCATTTTCACATCAAAAATAGTTTTCTCTCTACAAAAGGCATACAGACGACACAACTAATTAAACTCTATGGATTTTGTCACTTCCGAACGACTAGAAAGTGTGAGTGAAAGACAAGCAAGAGAATTTTTAAGTAAGAATTAAGTGCACTTGAAGTTTTTAATGCAAGAAGCATTTAAATGTCATTTAAACATTCATTATTGCTAACAGCACACAAACTATGTTGAGGATGGGAGTGAAATGCTCATCGCATATGATTAAAAATAATTTTTGTCACATTGAGAAAAAAATTTAAATGAGATGAGAAGTTTTTTTTTATATGACAGAAATCTACGTGAGTTTTAAATAAATTATGAATTATGTCCCAGCACAAATTTGTGTCTGTTTGCGTGATGATGAAGATGATAGAACAGTTAGATATGTTAGGAGCATTTATGAATGTGAATTAATACTTATTATGTATGATAATTATGAATTATAAAGAGCATAAATCTTCAACATCCGTCTCATTTTATTTTGTGTGTGTGTTTGCCTCTAAGCAAGCGTGCGGTATTAATTGAAAGATTTTGTATAGGAAGAATGTGGATGATTTGGAGATTAGGATAGGAATCTTAAATGAATTTTTGTTTTTTTTTTTTTAACTTTTATTTTACTTTTCGAAATCTAAGTTTGACTTTTTGCAACATTTTCAATTTATTAATCCACAAAACTACATCAATTACACACAATAATCTTAAAATTTCATAAAAAACAACTATTGATCCCTTTCAAACATTTATCAAGTATCCAACCCTTAAACATTGCCAATCTACTTAAAATACAATTCTTAATGTATCTTACTCCATAACAAATGATGGCATATTCATGTCATAATCCAAGTTACTCAAAAAATTTGTTACACTTTCATTCCTCATAAACATTTCATGCTTTGTGAAAAATTTCTTTAACAAATTTTTAAAACAAAAAAAAAAACAGTATTTTTAAAACTTTGACACGAAAGAATCAGAAATGTGGTAAGAACAAGAAAAGAAGAAGAAGAAGAAAGTAAGAATTAAAAAATCATGTTATCGCGTGCTTCATAGCTATTAAATTTAACAGCAACATAATTTTCTTCATTTTCTCTCCCATGCCAAACATACTTTTTTGTTTGTTTGTGATGAATAACATAAATATGTAAATTCAGTGCATATGCTGCTTATGGGATCTTGAAGAACTGTTTATATGATTAATTTGAAACTTGTTAAGGTCAACTATCTTAATAAGATTATGAAATTTTTTTTGGGTACTGAACTATACATCAAGCAACATGAATATCCAAATTCACAGCAATAAGTATTAAGCATGACATTTTAATTTAATATCATTGGTTTATGAGAATTTTCAGGTTGATTAAAGAGTTTAATGTCATTTCCACTTTGATTATTTCTAGAAGAATCTTCCGACAGCTTAAATTGAACCAAGACAATCAAGTAGGTAGCTATGGATGATGCAATCTGTTTAGATACATAAGAAAAAGAATATTTCAAGGTTTAAGGTTCAAATCCTACCAACTTGAATCACAAAAACTTGTCCCTAGTAGCCAGAAAAAATTGAAGTTATCCAAACTTTCAAAATTTCTGGATAAGGGCCGTTCACTTATGACGTCCGTCGAAACTTGGAATTTCAGACTCCCATGCCTCTAATTTGCAACTGTCAGATAATCTCAGACCCGCTCCCCTCTAATTTCGGACTTCATAAGTGAACGACCCCTTATTTGTATCTGATGTACAGCATCAAATCCTACTCACACTAGTTATAACGCTTAAATCAATATTAAACAAGCCAGCAGCTTTCATCTCAACACGAGTAAATATCATGATGGAAATAAGCTCATCAATTCTACAACGAATAGCCTCATCGACAGCAAATCTTCGTTTTGTACTCTGTACCCGCTTAATGAGTGAATTCCACATATCTTTAACACGATGACCGCTGATAAAAATAACCCATAATTCAAGTATATGCGTGAATATCAAGCTGCAACTGGCAGTTGTACTCAAAACAGCATTCTCATTTTGAAAGGAATGTCGAATGTTATTAATGACGTAGAAGAGTTGAACGGTTAGGCAAATAAAAGCTGATAGAATGGTAAAAATCACCTGCATGAGAATCAGAAAAAAAACCATTTTAATATTATGATGGAATTAATGTGGATTAGACATGACATGGCATCTACCTTTTTACCAAAATACGAATTCATTTTGAGGCAAATCTTCTGTACGATTTCAACAATATCGTAAATATTCTCAATGATATCAGCCTTAGTTGTGCACGGTATTATGATATTGGCAAGAATAGGTCTCATATTATTATTTGATTCCCTCGATGACAGTGGCTTTGAAGGATTCGAAGTCAATTCAATCATCCATCTAAATCATATATTATTGCATGCGAATGATGATGGAAAAAAAATAAATATTTGTTAGGATTCAGCTATGGAAGAAAAAAATTCAATTACAATCGATTTTTTACTCAACACTTACTCGATGGTTTTGCCAACAATTCGTAGGCGTTCAAGTAGCACCGTCATGTAAAGTGCAAACATAAAGTTGAAAGTCAATAAGCCAATTTTTGCAACTACAAATGAGAGCCAATAAAATGTTGATGCCACTTCTGATGGATTAACGCCCATGATGTAATGTAGGGTTGAGATGCTACTTGCACAGCATATTATGACTGTATGGAAAAAAAATATGTTGATGGAATTTAAAGATTAAGCAACTTTAATGTGTGTGTTGGAATCAATATTTACTGAAAACAGCGAAAATGGAAAGTCTCTTAATCCGATAATGCGACGCGCCATACGAGATCTGCAAGGCTTGCAACTTTTGATCCAACTCCTGAATCAAAACTCCGACTGACTGAATTGTATAACGAGACCGATCAGCCGCAACCAGAACAATGAAGAAAATTGCTGAGTTTGGTATGAACTGTGGAAAAAATGCAAGATTTTGTGATTTCCTCAATCATCAAAAAAATGGGGAGATTTATGCTTACTTGAATCCAATTTGCGGTGTTTGAAATCTCCGAGACAGCCTTATTCTTCCAAAAAATACTACAAATGCAAATTGAATAGAAGAAAATCATCAAAAATGTCGGAATGCGGACCAAAAATCTCAACGATGCTTTCTGATTCTTTCCATCAACCTGTAGCATGAACGGCGTTAAACCGAAAAATTTTGCAAGATGGAAAAAATATAAAATGCTGATCATGTTGATTCTTTGATTCCTTTCCCTTTCAACACAGCGAATGACTTAACAACTTATGATTGAATGGAAATGGAAATGCTTCATTTTAACTCCAAAAAAATTGTTATTGCCTGCTTTGTGTTGGCGTCAATTTCCACAATGGAATTTAATTTTTTGTTCGGGTGATTTTTTATTCATTATAATGCGCGTCTTCAAGGCATCGTTATGATTATAATGAGAATAATAAATTCGTTGTGGATGGAATTATGTCGTGTCATAAGCTATTGAATATTATTAAAATGATTATGATTATTAATTTTGTAATGATTGACTCATTGACTTTCATGTTTTGATCATTATTATTTTCTACCCCATTCTTTTGAATTAATGAATTATATTGCGATTATTGGGTGGAAATTGAGTATTGGAATGGGAAGTTGTGGTTATTAATAGAATGTTAGAGGAATGAGTAGCTACGGGTTATTAACAGTGAGACTTAAAGTTTTTTGTAATTGTTTTTAACATTTTCCTATTCTTTACCTTGATTCTGCATTTTTTATAGATTCTAACCTAATATATTTTCAATTATTCACTAAAATCAACCTCAAAATTAAGCATTCTCAAGCTAATGATCATCCCACACCTAATAAGAAATTCAAAATCACCCGAAATTCAATTTCTATTCTTTTTGACTCACGGCATTCAATAAACAACTTGTAAATAATTCAATTTGATGCAATCGACCATCCCTCGTCCAAACAATCCACATTCTACACACACCATACCACAACAAACCATAAATAAAATAAAGAAAGAGTTTTTTTTCCAATAAATTGTTTTTACAAAATTAAATTTTTTTTTCTCTCTCCCACAAAAAATAATTTTCTTTTTCCAATAAATTCGATCTTTAATTACATTCAACAAGAATTGGAATTGAATATATATAAAAAAAAGAGAAAAATTGATTACAGAACCATCAATAAGCAATCGTATGCAATGAGCTGTCGATTGACGACAGACAGTACAGTTCGTTAACAGAAATAATGATGATGATTATTTGAATAAATTTGATTCATTAATTTGAAATGACGTTGAACATGTAATTGGAAATAAAATATACAATTTTTTATGTCGTGGAACGGACATGCATATTTATAGATAGTTAGTTCAAAATCCTGTTAATGGAAACATTTTGATGGAAATTAAAATTGAAAATCTTTTTCTGCTGATGTTGATGAAAATTCCATGGAAAAAAAATATCTCATTAAAATATTTCCATCGTCAGGCACTGAAAATGTTAATTAAAAATCGGAATTATCCAATGAATTGGAAAGCATTGCAAATTAATGACATGACATTTTACGCACTATTATGCTTGACTCATTAAATTATACATTCATACTTTTTATCATTTTATTCAACACTGTTGTTTGATGTTTACTTTATTTTTTTTCGAATCATCGACCTCATCATCTATGCAGATTCTACCGAAGATCTCTGACTTTATATGTGCTGTTTTTGTGTATACATATTCTCGCTTTTTTCTATATTAATGAAGTGCAATTCAATATTAAAATGGAGTGGAAGTGAACTTTTTGGGATTTTTTCGGTCAAATGCGCATTTTAAGTACTTATTAGACAATAAAAGATTTGATTTATTAACTAGAACAGCACCTAAGACAATGAGCAATTTAAAAACCTTAAAAATCAACAGAATAACAATCTACACCCATAACACCTCAAAGGTCACCTCACACGGCACTAAAACTATCGTAAACATCACATAAAACTGTTTTGCCATAAAATCAAGCTAAAAAGAAGCACATTAAATAAAAAAAACTTTTCCTTTTAATGACTTTACTCGGTTTGAAAATTAATTTTGAAAATATATCTCTCATACATTGATGTGTTAAATATGCGAAGCTTTCAATTACATTTTGTTGCTCTAGGTGATGGCATTGCTGATGTTAATACTGTTGCCTATTTTGTTGATATTGCTGTTTTCCGCTATTCCACAATGTTTCATTTCAACTTTTTTTTTGCCTGCCATTATCATTTTATAGAACAAAAAGGTGCTAAAAGGTATAGTCAGATATAAAGCGATGAGTATTAAGTTAATGATGTTTTGTTGGTGCGGTTTTATTGCAAGCAAGTAGACTGTTTGACTGATGATGAATATGGTATCGAGTTTCTTGTAATTATGGACATAATAAATTGCTGCTGTAGAGAGCTTTACTGTCCTGAATATAAAGTTTTTTCGGATATGTGATATGGTGATTTTTTTTTATGTCCACATTTTATGAGAGTTTTAATGAGGCCCAAATGAGATTTTGAGCAGTGATATATGTGGTTTGAAATTACATCGTATATTAAATATTTTGATAATTTTATACAATTTTTAATAATCAAATTTAATTTTTAAATCCAAATTTAAGAAAATTTTCAAATTCGAACTAGAAACTTTATACTAATTAAATCTTTATCCCCTCTTGAATCAATCCCTAAAAAATTCAATCCAAAAGCCATAAAAATTTCACCAAAGATTCCCAAAATAAAACTTTTAATTGCATTCTGTCAGCAAATTATTGCTAAATTGAAATATATTGAAGAAAAAAATTTTCCATCACTTAATTAAAAAAAGTTACACTTTCATTTATCTGAAACTTTTGTACAGTTCATGATGAAAATTTCTAAAAGATTTGTTCAGTTTTGCTTACAGCAATTCATGGCGTAGAGCATATATAGCATATACTACATGAATAAGAAAGAAAACAATTTTAAAGCCATACAAGAATGAATGTAAGGAATTACAAAGCAAAAGTTAAAAACAATAACTTAATTTTCAATACAACATACTGTAAAATGGAAAAAGTTTTTTAATGTACCTAGTCAGAGGTGGGGGTTTTGGTGACTGGAAGAATTGATTGGGTAGATGTTGAAGGGAAAGTTTCTGTACTTGATGTGGGTTCAATTCTCACGAATTCATTAAAAAATGGCCTGCAACTGTTTACACTTTCAAAACCTAATTCTACTTTACAATTACCAATCACTATGGGATCTTACATAATATCATAAATACATACTCAAAGTTTAATATCAAAATTACCCAATAGCACCTGCAGTTTCATTATATAGCACCCCTGAATAAACAATAAAAATATTTTCTTTAAAAAATGTGTAAAAAAACTAGAAGAAAAAATTCTTTACAGAACAAATTCCTTACAGCTTCTCCACACAAAATAAAGTAAACTTTTCCAATGTAAAATAGAGAAGAACAGGAAACAGAGAAACTTTTTTTGGGGATACAAAGAAAAATAAAAGGAAAAAAAATTGTTTTAACTTGCATTAAAAAAATGAAAAACTTTTTCCATTCAAATGAATTTGAAAATGAAAATTTTGTGGTATATTTCAATTCCATATCTTGGCTTCTTTTCTATGCCAAAACAGAGAAGCAAAACTTCATTTAATACAACTGAGAAAAGGGAAACTTTGTCTTAAGAGGCATTTAATGAATTTACGAATTAAGGTTCGACAATTCGAAAAAGACGAGGGATAGAATAAGAACAGATTCGTAGATTTAAACAGTCTAATTAGTTGATTAAAGTTTTATCAAGATTTCCCTACGATTCATCACGTCCATTGTTCTATCAACATCTTTTTCATCAGCATCTCCATCCCTTAATAGATGGTTGATTTAGCAATCAACTTGCCGGAACGATAAAATAATAGAGCAAAAAAAAAAGATTTTTTTTTTTGGGTCCAACTTTGTAAATTTCTGCTTAAAGCAAAATTCTGACTTATGCTGCTTGTTTTTGTGATATTAATGAGAATAAGTAAGAAGAAATGAGATTGAATAATCCTCTATTATATGAAGTTAATCATATAAGGTAGATGTACGGGTGAAAAGGGTCGCATGACATGGAAAAATTTATAACTAGTTATTTCATCATATTTAATATAAATATTGATATTGAATAAATTTAATATGTACATAAGAGTATGTGTTTGTGATTATGTATGAAGAGTTCAAACAAAAAGGTAGCATGATATTCATTGTATAGGCTTCGGAACTTACCGAGAAGTAAAGGATTATGAAAAGATTTATGCAAGGCGAATTTTAAATAGAAAAATGTTTTAGGAGATGAAATGGTAGGGAAATGGATCTCATATATAAAGATCCTTGGTTCGAATCCAAATGACAACATTGAAATTTGATATTGGTAATCGTTTTATCTATTTTACATCTAATTAACGCTGAATCCAACAAAATACTTTCAAAGATTTATTAATCTTTTAAATCTCTACATAAATAATTATTTTTGTTATTTATTTTTATTACCCACCACAAAAAATAGAGTAAAAAAATAAAATTCTTCTTCTGCAAATTTATTTTTAAAAACCTCAAATTCCTTTAAAATATCATCACCATATCGGGCTGAAAAGGTAAAATGTATCATCATCCCGTCAACCCCCCACAAAAGCTTTCCAACATTTTTTTTGCCATATCAATCTCACACGCAAACAAAAAGAGAAGATTATTTTTTGTCATAACTTATGCCTTGTTTATCAAGACCAAAATTTAATAATAAAAAAATCAGACATGATCCCTTTTTGTGATGCTGTTGTTGTTGACTTTCAAACAAATTAACAGTCACTTTCAAATTATTTCTGCTCCCCTTGATGCTGCTGTTTGATGTCAAATATTTTTATAGTAGCAATATATAGTACAAACTTTTTTTGCGTATTGTGTATTGTTGCCATGCGGATGAGAAATTTGCATATTTTTGATGAAGTTTCAATAGCATCAAAAACTCATATTGTTAATGGATGGGGATAAAGTCAAACTCTGCACGTGTAAACTGGTGTTAAATGTTATATTTCTGGACGAAAAACTTTTTTTCCTATGTGGGCAACAAAAAAAGTTTTGTTTGAAAAATTTTTTCTCCCTTTTTACGCCAGACTCTTATTTTTTATCACTATAGGAAAAAATGTTCGTAATTTAGTTTGCCAAAACGAATTTTCTCTCAACCTCCCATAACGATGATGGAATATTTTTGTATGAAACCAAAGATACTTTTTTTACATCTTGTTCTTCTACTTTTTTTTTTGTATAATAAACTGGAAGTTTTTTCTCTCAACTAAATTATAATATTCGATAATAACTCCTCATCAAATTATTGTGTTGAAAAAAATTTATGGAAGAAAAAGGAATTGGATATGAAAATAGTTTTTTGTTTTGTTTTGTTATTTTGTTACTGGTCAAGTTGTAGATCATCCATTTTGTCATGATTTTGAATCAAATTGACTTCAAAATATAGAATTTTGCTCGGTTTAGGATGGGATATGAGCAGGGTTGGGGATTTCAAATCGATTTTAATTAAAATCACACGATTTTATTTTGATTTTTGATTTAAATCTCAATGGTAAAATGATTTTAAAATGATTTTTGATTTAAATCATTTTGTATGAATGATTTTAAAATGATTTTTGATTTAAATCATTTTGTATGAATGATTTTAAAATGATTTTTGATTTAAATCATTTTGTATGAATGATTTTAAAATGATTTTTGATTTAAATCATTTGTATGAATGATTTTTTTTTGTGATTTTAAATCATTCTATGTAAAATTTTTGCCAGAAAATTTTGGATTTAAGCATGAAGTTCTTTGAAATATCACTTCTGATGTATGCAGCAAGCATCAATGGAATGTATAGAACCTTATTTGGCATGTAGGAAGTAGCGGAACTGCTTAGTTCCGGAGATCTGACCCCCTCTCTAAAAACTCATGAAACGTTCAGAAATGAAATAAAAATTTTTTTGGTCAGTTCCAGCCAGTTGGACGTAACCAGTTCTGTAATATACAGTAGTAACAAGTAAAAGATTAAAAAGTTTCAATTTCTTTTTGAAAAAGAATACACTGAAAACTTTTCCAGCAAAACTTAAAGAACAGGCTATGTCCAACTGCATTCAGCCGCAACGCAATAAATTTCTTCATGAAAATCAAATAATTTTCCGAAAGGAGCAATTTTAAGCCTTTATACTTAAATAAAATGAATAATGTGTAGACAGAAAGCATGATTGTTATATACAGAACCTTAATAGACATGTTGGAAGTAGTGGAAGTGCTTGGTTCCTGAAATCTCAACAACTCTCTAAAATGTTATGAAACGTCCAGAAATTAAACAATTTTTTATTTTATCAGTTCCAGTCATTTGGACATAGGACATAGCCTGTTTTAGACCAATTTTAAAGAGCAATTAGAACACTGCTGCAGTATTCATTTTAAATTTGAAAGAATATAAATGTTAAGACCTGTCAAAACAAAACGAATTAGGTACGTCCAACTGGCTGGAACTGACCAAAAAAATTTTTATTTCATTTCTGAACGTTTCATGAGTTTTTAGAGAGGGGGTCAGATCTCCGGAACTAAGCAGTTCCGCTACTTCCTACATGCCAAATAAGGTTCTATACATTCCATTGATGCTTGCTGCATACATCAGAAGTGATATTTCAAAGAACTTCATGCTTAAATCCAAAATTTTCTGGCAAAAATTTTACATAGAATGATTTAAAATCACAAAAAAAATCATTCATACAAATGATTTAAATCAAAAATCATTTTAAAATCATTCATACAAAATGATTTAAATCAAAAATCATTTTAAAATCATTCATACAAAATGATTTAAATCAAAAATCATTTTAAAATCATTTTACCATTGAGATTTAAATCAAAAATCAAAATAAAAATCATTTCAAAATGATTTTTGATTCGATTTCGATTTTAAAATCCCAACCCTGGATATGAGTTAGTTGTTCCTTTTCATTATTAGGATTGGTTAAAAATAATACGTTTAATAATTTTATAACAAAAAAAAAACTAGAAACTGCGTTTAAACCATACCAAAAAGGACAATTTATCTCATCAACTTTTCATACATGTAGCAACAACAAACAAGAACAGAATATAAAAACTTTTTTCACCATCATAAAAAAGGAAACAAAAAAATATTGCGAGAAAAGGGCGGCAAACACGAAAGCACATCAACATTGTGTTGTTTTTCATTTTTCATTCTACATTTTGGCACGGTTTGTGAAGCATAAAACTACACACATAAACTTAAAGCAATAGCAGTTATTGTAATGAATGGGTTCCATTCTCACTCTTTCTTTTCCATCCCAATCGATGTACATTATTATCTATTCAAAGACATTTTTGGATTATTTATTCTTCCTCATATGTTGCATAAGTGCTTAGACACATTTTTTTCTGTCCTAGAAATCTAGTCAAGCGACAAACAGCTTCTTTAACGGACGGATGAATAATAAAATTGATGGAATAAAATGTCTCTATATGGAGTACAGGATGTGCCTTATCTAACGCTTTTTATCCTTTTTTTGGAGTGCATGTAAAATAAATTTTTATGTCAGTGGTGTATAAACAATGATGTGTAATGGGGTTGTATAAGTTTATGTTGAATTGTTCGTGTTTTCGTTAAAGGAAAATTTGCTTTCTTTTATTAGAAGTTGTTAGCTTTTAGCAACAAATGTGGGATGTATGATTTTATGTTTATTATTGTATTTAGTGCTCATTATCTATGTTTTAACTAGACTACATGATTTTCTGCAGACTTTTATTGTTATTAATTTTCAATGCATCATCAAAACAGTTCAATAAAATGGTCGATTTAAATGGTATACTGAATAAAGTATACTTTAGTATACTGATTAAAGTATAGTATACTCCAAACATTATACTAGCCAATAACTACAAAAATCACCAAAACATTTCACCTTCTCTGCATTAGACGTACAGTATGCAATAGCAAAAGGTGTCAAAAGTTACCAACACCCAAGGCCTTCCTTGACATGACATGCAGTCTTTCCTCCTTTGCCTTACATTACGAACTGTAAATATATACGTTTAAATATAATAATCCCAAAACATGAAATGAGAAAAGTTGATTTTTACTTCCACATCACAAAAATAGCAATTTTTCACACTTAATGTTTGTTTCTGAGACTATGTCTACATACTTGGTCTAACCGTAGTTGGATGGATGTCTGTGTTATGTAATTGCTAAACACACACACACATAATTTTTTCGGTGTTGCATGTTTGCCTTGTTATTTACTTTGAAATAAACCCAACAAAATAATAATAAAGAAAAAATCCTCAAGTCACGTAAAGCTATAAAGACATCGCATCCTTATCGTTTCTATTAAGAAGTTAGCAACAAGAGCACACATACTACATACACTCCATTTATTTAATCATTAAATGAAAGCTGTTGAGTCAGCAACTTGGTTTTACTTTTTTTCTTCCTCGGTGCTGATTTTGCAGAACATTTAAGAATGTAGGAAGTTGGGAATTAGTTGGAGATGAGGCAGTTAGTTTGGTGTGTTGGACGCAGTTTTGAAGAATGCAATTTCATCTATATTAAAATCTATAAAAGCTTCACTTTTAAAAAATTTAATTCAAATCATAATATTTTGAATTACTAAGTTTCGAATCTAAGATGGCTTAAAAGCAATTTTAGAGACCAAAAGCATTAATCCACCACACCATTGAGATACTTCATCTCATAAAACACAAAACGATACGAATGACTATAAAATTGCTCCTTGATGTCAAAATGTACAGCACAAACTTATCAACCACACAGAACAGACGCTATAATAATTTATCCTTCCCTCTTTTACGCTGCACTGAGTCTCAAGGAGCAATGAATATAAAAAAATTCTCATCTCATTTTAATGCTCTAATTTATGGAAATCAGTTATGTAAAGTGCCTCAAGCGTCACAAAAATTGCAAGCATACATAAAATATTTTTTTAATTAATTCATTTCTGAATTCATGTGTAACATAAAGTTTAGCGCCGTTTTAACAGACATCAGTTTTGCCACCCATTTCTTTTACATACTACCGACAATTGTGCCACCCACAATACACAACATTTATATATTTTTTAAATAATATTTTCAGCTCAGGGGTTACTGCATGGAAAATTCTCTCAACCAAAAAGCGATTAAAAACTTTTAATTGGAGAGGAATGAACAACATAGAGTGAATGAAAAAATTGGGAATTGTGCACATGCATTGTAGTTGCAGAATTGTAATTTTTTTACTCGCATCGGATGAGGAAAAGCCACAAATGTGTGACGATGAAAGATTAATTCACATGATTTGCATAACCAACTTATGTAATTAAATCATAATGGAAATGAAAATTATTGTTCACTTGCATTTTTTTTGTATTTTATTGCATTGCCAAGTGAATTTTAAAAAACAAATAAAAGTGAAAGCATTTTAAATTTGATGGTTTAGTTTGTCTGTTACATTTGTTATTGATGGTTGTTACTAGTTGTCGAATGCTTAAGGTTTGTTACTTTAAGAATTTACTAAATTTATTAAGTCATGTGTTTGTGGATGTGATATGAAAAATTTATCGAGCTGTTTATACATGAATAGAGAATTATTGATTTTTTGTGGATATTGAAAATAATTGGAGTGAATGTGGCTATACATATGATTTGAATATGCATATTTTAGTTGTTGTGATAATGATTTATGGACTTTAAAATCAATGAAGTTTGTGACGTTAAATTTTATACTTTAAAATGGTAGTAATGTCAGATTCCTGTTCTACTTCTTTCCAACAGTTAATTTTCTTAGTTTCACTCCTTAAAGTATTAAAAGTCTCAAGATGTGAACCACCACCTTCAACATTCTATAATCGACCAAATCCTCAGCCATTTGCTCCAACATTCCCACCAGATACATATGGACCACCAAGTCAGAACTTTGCACCTCCAAGTCAAAATTATGGAAAATTAAACACGGGATTTATATCATCAACACCACCAAAAAAATCCCAAGCTTCAAGTAATTATGGCCCGCCACCCCAACCACCTTCAAATAGCTACGGGCCACCATCACAAAATCCTTCAAGCAATTATGGACCACCAACATTACAACCTGAATATGGGCCACCTTTAACTGACACAACGCCATCTCCAGTCGTACATAAGCATGTCTACATCCACATCCCACCACCAGAACCTGACTATTCAAATCCTGAATATCCGATAAAAAATCAAGTTCAACCAGTGCAAAAACATTACCGAATAATATTCATTAAAGCACCAACTCAAGCGACACCAACCATACCACCATTACCTCCAATTCAGTCATCGTCTGAAGAGAAAACAATAGTCTATGTTTTGGTGAAGAAACCTGACGACTTACCAGAAATAATTTTGCCAACACCAGCAACAACAACGCCAACGAAGCCTGAAGTGTACTTTATTCGTTACAAAACAGAAGAGAAGTCGACATCGACACCAGAAATAGAAACAGGCGGTGGATATTACAAAAAGAAATGACGTTGATACTTGATATAAATAAATGAGGCCATGAGGTCAATGAATTATTTATCTAATGCAGTTTTTCATCATCACATATCCGTTCCTTTCGTTCACATCGTCATTTACAATATGCTACTATTGTATAGTACAAAAAAATGTTATAATAAATTCTACCTGAATTAAGATCCACAATGACGTGATTTTTCTCCATCAATATTTTTCTATTCAATTCCCTGCTTTTTTTTATTCTCGTTCCTTAGCTCGTCAAATGACGCGCCATTCGCACGCACAACAAAGCATGTCATGGAATGAAGATGAAAAAAAAAACAGGAATGAATGACAAATTATGCATCATCAATTACATGTCAACACTCGTTCGTCTCATTCTCTGATGTAGATGTTGTAGTGAAAGTACCAGGATTGTGTGTCTCTCATTGTCATTGATGCTCCCTTCTTTGTTTGCATGGAATAGGATGAAAATAGTGGAAAGGAAGTTCACAAGATTGAGAAGATTTGAGGCGCATTTTGACCTCATTTTGAAATTAAACTTTACTAAGCAAACTGTTAAAACTTAAATTTTACAAAACCGTTAAAATTTGAATTTTACACAACCGTTAATATTAAAATTATGCAAAAGAAAAATCAAAAATACTCTTTCAAGCTCTTTCCAGTTATTTAGACAAAATTCTCATCATCCATATCACAAAGTTTTATATTCTCGGTTCCCGAAATTGCGACTGAAGATAGACAAATGGAATTTATGTGCAATGGATGAGTGAGTGGAGAGCAAGTTACACAAGAAATAAAAAATAAAATAAATTACTATGTATAAAGCTCAGGATTCTTGCTACATTTTAGTGACAATGCCCTGCGGTGAGTGGAGAGGGACATGAGGCTTTTAGTGACGCATCATTTCATGTCCTCTCCATCTTCCTGTGTATATCTCATAAAAAAAGATCTGGTAATGGTAAATGTAAGTAAATTTGTTGAGAAGAAAATGCGAAGGTTGGGTGAGGTAGGAGGAAAGTGATGACCACTACAGGAAAATAACATCCACTTATGACACATTCCCATGAACAGCAAGAGATTTATGTTCACAAATTATTGCCGCCCATCAAGATGATGAATAATTACTGTACTCAATAAGCTATTAGTTATTATTATATTAAGACCTCAGAATTATTATTTTTTTGGATGGTCTTTTTTTCATTTTCTGAATGAATACTTTAATATGATGTTCGGCATTGACAATAAATCATCAAGATGAAATATTGGCTTGGGGATTGGTTCGTAGGTGAAAATCATTCGTAATTTGAAATTTAAAAAATTTAAAATTAAAAATTCAAAATTCATTTGACCGTTATACCTAAATTCTGAAAAATCTTAACCTCAAAAAAGAGTATCATAAAATTTTAAACTTTATACAAGGACTCTCACCTACATTATCACAAATATAGCACAAAAAATTGATTGAAATGGCGCCAGTAATTGTATCATAATATTGAAGTAAATAAAAAGCATAAATAGACATGACAACGAAAAATGAGAATCTGCATGACATATTTTATTTTAATTCAAGTAGACTATCGATGAAAATGTATCACATTGATTTTTATTTCATTTTTCTTTTTTGCTGCCGTGGTTTAAAGCATTATGTACTGAATCATTTAATAATACTTGAAAGCATGTCATTTAAATGTGTGGGAATTTTTTCACATTTTTATTTCCTTTTTTTCCTTCGGTAAATTTTTTTTTATTTCTTTTCGTTCCTTTCTATGACAGTGATTTGTCTGATTGATAGATTTTTTTAATGGGAATTTGTTTGAATAAAAGATTAGATTTATAACTTGAATTAAGGAATTAAATGAGTTCTAAATGTGATGAAAATTTTTTAATGCACGAATAATCGATTGACGATTATTTAGAAAGAGTTTATGTGTTTGGATTGATAAAATGCGGATGGAGGAATTTAAAATAGGATTTTTGATTTTTCAAGGAATAATTACTGTGACCAGGTTCGATTCCTAATCTATGATGAATGATAAAGGAACAAATTTTAAATAAATATGCTAAGATGAATTTATGAATTGAAATAATTTGATACACCTTAAGCTATGCATATCTCCTCATGTCTTCTTTGCATACTTGCAACAATAATATCAAATACAACTCTCTTTAAAAAAAAAAAGTTTGCATCAGGAAAACGATGAACGAAAGAAAAAAGTATCAAAAAGGAATTTTACGGATATTAAATTTCCATTTAAAGAGTTTTAAATACAGCAACAAGAAGCAGAACATGGAAAAAAAGTTAAAGCAATGTGATCTGCTTACAATACAATAATAACTCAACGTATCGCGGAAAATCCCTTCGAAATTGAATGGAAGAAGAAAATCTTTTCCCTAACACTCGTATGGATGAATATCCAACCCTCGTCTATTATTTATGAATTTTTTTCTCTTCTATTTCTGTTCATCTTCCACATTTTTATATTATGATCAACACATTTGAGTCATGTAAGTATATATGGGAGTCTAAAGTACTTTTCGATGTCATAAATCTATAGAAATGAGGACTCCTTTATCTCCTCGTTCTTTTTGTCTTTTTTTATGCCAATATACTAGCCATTATCTTATTGAGGGCTTCCACATGTGTTATAAATAAATGAACATTTTCCATTTAATATGAATTTGATGTACAACTCCGTTTTTATTGCCCTACGACATAATTATTTTCTTCTTGCTTCCTTTATTTTTTTTTTTTCTCTACGGCGACATTTTGGTATTAATGTTTAATTAGAAATTTGTGATGAAATTTAATGCTCAATTGATGCTTTAATATATTGAATAATTTTTTTTTTGTCCATTAAGGATTATTTTTCGTCAATAATAAAATAATTTATTTCAAATCGATTTTTTCTTCTTCTTGATTTTACGAAGGAAGGAAAATTTTTGGGATCATTTGTTTCTCTGAATTATACTTTGCATCTTTTTTGCATCATTTAATAATTTAAATAATTTTTGCTTTTTTTTAATTTTTAGTATCATTGATTCAATTTTGCATCACTTTTTTTCATTTTTTAATTTTTGTGTCTTTTGATTTTTTTGCATCTTTTAAAACTACAAAACATTTACTTTTGCATCTTTTATTATAAAATTTTATTGTCGTTTTGCATCATTTCTGCTTCATTTTATGTTTTCGCATCTTTCAAAGATACAAAATTCTTACTTCTGCATGTCATCCCCCATCAAAATCATATCTCATTAATTTTTCTTTACAAATATTTCCGATTTAATTCAATGCGACAAATAGAAATTGAAATGAATGTCATTAAGTAATGGACTTAGCAGCAATCTACGCCAGAGGGAAATTACGATTAAATTACAAAAAATGTCTTCTATTTAATCTCTCAATATTTATTAATTTCAAAAAAGAGTTTTTGCCACTCTTCATGTCTCATCCTCCAATGGGAAAAAAATAAGCAGAAGAAGCGAAATCAATTTTTCCACTCATTTTCCCACTCAATTGAGTGTGCCCATCATCATCATCATGACTAAATGCTCAATGATGAATAAATTGTTTCAAGTTAAATGACATAAAATGAGCATTCATGTACACATTGTGTTATATTTGCTATGAAAATTAATGGTATTGCTGCTTTGAAGTCGACAACAGAGTATGCACTTTTTATCCATACATCGTCTATTTTGCAAATATTATGATTAATAATGCAACCCTCAGTGTCTTGTGAATATTTATTCATGACAAATTGAGTAACGTAAGGGACGTTATACATTCCTTTATGCATAGTTGACATGTTATTCAGTCAAATGACGATGAATGTATGTTTGGTGCATTTTATGGTGAATTCTTTTTTTGCTGTTGACTTTATATTGATTAGGAATTTTGATGGATGAGGCAGGAAATTTGATGAATTTATTTTTCAAAACTCTGCCAACAAAATACTTGAATCTTCGATTGAGTTGAAATCTTCATCAACATCCCTGCAGCAAACACGAAATGCCTGACACAAAATGTAAACAAATGTTGATGGCTTAACAGAGACAAAAGACTGAGATATGTTGAACGACATAACCGCAAACAAATGAACGAAACAACTAGATTATGATTTTAAGCATCGTCTATGTACATATTCAGGGTCTTATGATAATTTTTTGGACTATATTATTAAGTTGAAAAGATACAAAATCTTCTTAACAATTTGAGAACTTTTCGCATTAGAATATTCAATAAAGACTTCATTAGTTAGCAATGATTATGAGATGAGAGCATAGCGGTGGAAATTTCCAATAAAAACAATTCTACCGAATTATTTGAGTAAAATTTTAATATTTATAATAATTGGAATTATATTTTTGAAGATGACCTTGTTTATGAGCTGAACATGATTTATTGTTCAATACAGCATTTGCATTCGATGAAAAGGAAACTTGAGACTAAATTTAGATAGGAATCATCGGAAAGCAGTCATATTAAATAGAACGATTTAAATTCTAACAAATTTGTTTTGTAAACAACAAAATTCGCCAAAAAAAAATCTTAATTTACCTTAATGACTTTAAATTTTCTTTTTCTTTCTATTCATCTTAGATTACTTGCAAATCTTTTATCTTGCCTCTCATAAATCTCTCATCTATTTATAAAAGCATTAATAAATCGTCTTGTTTTTAGTCAACATTTTATTTTTCCTTTTTTCATTAAAAAGCGTCAAAAGAATGAAAAAAATACTTCTTTTTCATTTCTTCAATTATCCGCCTACAATTTACGCTTAATTCTGTTGTTTCTGTGTAAATGTACATAGTTAACGTCATTTCATGTCGTTGTTTATCTTCCTTCTTGTAATCTTTTTTACAATATCATTAAGTAAATTTTTATTTTGTTATTATTAAATTGAGCCAACGCATTTAAGGTTAGTGGTGCATTAAGAAATGAATGTGGTAAATGTAAATATGAAGCTTAACTGAAGGATTGCGAATTGAGTGTGATTGCGACATGTTTTCTATGTTTAGTAAAACATTGCATTGCTGTTCTGAATTTATTTAGTTCAAATGTAGTTCAAATAGTTCAAAATTTGAACAAATATAGATCAAAACTATGTCGAAAGTTCAAAATTTTTAAGATTGAAGTTCAAAAATTGAACAAACTAATTCAAAATGCATCTATAACCTCAATTAATACAGAAAAAATTTAAAACTCTTCAAATAATCAGACAAACCCCTTCTAAATGACAATAACAATTAATTAACCAATTTTTTAACCCAGCCTTCAACTCCATAAACACAGATTACCAGACTATGACAAAATTCCTCCGCGAAAAAAATGTAAAAATTAAAATTGCAATAAAAATTAAGAACGAAATGAAAATGAAAATGTTAGTAACAGCAGCACATCCAACCGCACATTACACTCAACCAAGAAGCACAACATACAAAGCATTAAAGCGTAGAAGTTGAAATAAAATTGAAACGTGTAAATTGACAATAAAATTGAGAGATGTTCTCCCTGTTGGATGTACAATTTCTTTTCAATTACACAAAAGCTCACAAAGTAATAAACATTCTCGCTCATTAAATTTCAACTGCCATGAAGAACAGACATAAAAATAAAATTTCCTGTGTTGATTTTTCTTCTTTACTTTCCGTGCTAAATGAAGACAATTTTTTTTTTTTGTGTAACTGCTGCTACTTCGTCTCATTCAAATGCAGTGTACACACAGTTTGCTTACATTTGCGATATGGCAAAGGGAGGAGAATAAAAGGAGAGAAAAAAAAGTTATTGAACGGAAAAAAATTCCACTTAACTCTTTTTTATTTTAATATTTGCTGAATGCTACTGCTGCTTTTGGCAATGTACAGATACTTAAGTTTAATTTTATATCCATTAAGATGAACGTTTATTTTAATGTCTTTATATACAATTTTAATGTGGAGGTTGGTTGAATGCTCATTTAAATAATTTTTAACGCGTTCCATTGTTCATGCTATGCTTGGGGACATGATGGACATTTTGGGATGGGGTGAGAGAATGACTGGACATTTCAGTTAATACTGATTTCATGCAGTTTAAATATGTATAGAAAATAGTCAATCACAAAATCATAGAATAGAGGCCACATTACATCAGTTAGTAAAGCACTGAACTGTCATTGAGGAAGCCTTGGGTTCGAATCCTTAACTTTGATATCTATTTTCAAATATTGTTTTGAAATAACTTTCGAATAATTTTTTTTTTAACAAAAACTGAAAATTCAAAAACATCGCCTCTGAACCACAATCAAACCCTTTCCATGCTCATCTTACCAGCTCCCTCAATTCCATCTTTCTTAAACAAAAACAGTCCCATTTATTCTCAATCTTAATATTCAAATTATTTGCCCTGTGTGCAAGTCACAATCAATAAGAATCATGCAGTGTGATGAGGTGTTGAGTTCAGAGTCTGAACAGCAAAAAATAATGCAAATTTCAATTCACAACGTGAGCGAATTACTTGAGAAGAGATTAATTTCCATTTGGGTGCTGTTTCTGATGATTTCTTGATTTTTTTATATACATTTTTATTTCCCGTGAGGCAAATTGTACGACGTGCTAAAAAAACAATTGATAATTCCAACTGAATTGTTATCGGAAGTTAAGAAATTGAAATGAAATACGATAAAGAACTAATAAATGTGGCTGTGGAAAATTATGGATAAAATATTAAAAAATTTCATTTCCCTCAATGGATATAAGTACCATCTGTGCCATGTCTGGCTCTATGAGATGTTTTTTCTACATTCCATCCTGCATGTGAACATGAAAATTATTTTTTGTTTCAAGGCTTCGGGAGCAACAAACATCATTTTAATTTCCTTGATGCAAAAAAACACAGAATTTTTTTCGAATATGACTATTACTTATGGCACGTCTCAAGCGTTGACCAAATAATTCAGGAAATTTTTTATTGCCTTCACTCATCCATAAATGCAACTCTCACATTTTTCTCTTTTTGTGTCTTGTGGATTATCTCGTATTGCTTATTCGCCCGCAGTATGAAAAGCTCTTACAAAAATAAACATCAACATTCACATGATTGCAATAAATAATTTCATTTTAGGATTTTTGTAGCATTTTTTTGGAGGATTTTTATTTTTTGGTAGTTTTGAGTGTCTATCTAGGATTTTTTAAAATAGGATTGTACCAGATTGTACATTCTTGAAATATACTCTATATATAAGGAAACAAATGCTTGCGATTTAATGCGATCTAGAACCAAACAATTATTCAATTCAAGATCTACATTGACCCACGTGGACACACGTGCAGTTCTAAAAAATAAATCAACATATTTATTGCAATACTTAAAAAGGTAAGCAAAACATGTTGTTTTCCTGTTTAAATAAAACAAAGTCAGTATGTCAATTACGATAACGCAATAATCTTTTATCAATCATTGGTTCAATAACTTTAGCAAACAAAAAACATTGGTTTGTTTTATTATTGTTTATTTCATGACACTCTTTAGATTGTGATTCACAATAATTTCAATTATTAACGCTAACATATTTACCTATAAAAATTATCAATCCACATGTTTATAACTTATCAATTAGTTTCGCAATGCGAAAATAAAGTATAAATTTAGACATTATTTTCTTTTAAATCATCAGTTTAAAGCTAGGTTTGAATCAATAGCAAAGTTAAAACTCAAGAATCATAACAAAATTCTTAAAAAAAATTATTTTCTTAAAAACATTAAAATTAAAAAAAAAAATGTTGAAATTCGTATTCTTAATTTTGTGTATTGTGGCTGCTGTTCATTCAATATGCTGACCATACGATGGAGCAACAGGACTAAGTTACATTAAACTTTGTGATATTAAAAAACAAAATTGTAAATCTGTAACAAGTCTTAGAAGAACATGCATTAATATAATTGGAGGAGAATATTGGTAGGGAAATTCTGAAAATTCTGCATATCATTGTAAAGTTTATTCAAAGCAAGGATGTGGAGGCAGTTCATTCGTGGTTGGAAGCACACAAACTAAATTTCCATGGAGAGCACTTTTTTACACTTGCCCATGGAAATGCTAAATTAAGAAGTTTTTTGGCACTAAATATTTATACACTTATTACTATGCTTACACACTTTAACTTAAATAGTATTAGATCAACTTTAAAATTTTATAATTCTTTGAAATATTTTTAGGCAATAAAAGCTTTGAGTACTCAAAAACTTAAAAAAAACAAAGACCCGATAGTCGAACGCGGAAGCTATTGACTTTCTATGTAAGTCGTGTTTTTTACATTCATGCCTGATTTATTCCATCAAAAAATGCGCCACATTCCAAAACCTTAAAATCCCAACAATTTTCCGCATTTCCTCATCCATACATGTCTCATTCATTGGCTTCAATACATTTTATTTTATTTTATTTTTAAGCCATCCTCAAAGTTTAGGAATTTTCCCATCACAGCATCGAAAACATCGAGCACTGCTGCCATATAGCTTATCTAGAAAATTGCACTTACATGAATATTTGCATTACATTTGGCAAATAAAATATTTACAAAATAGAGTCGAAACGTTGATTGGAACTGAGTAGCGGCGGATAAAGGAAGAGCGTGAGTGAGATCGAAAGAGGAAGGAGCTACAGCAGTGAAAAAAAAAACTTTCATGTTTATCGCATTTTGGTGTGTCACATGCTTCCATATTCGACTTCCAAATAACAACTGTTCATATGAATTGGATATGCTTAATGTATTCAGAAATTGTAACATACGTAAAATGTGATGACAATGCAATTTTCAAATGTCTCGATACATATTTTTTTGGTATATTGGAATGAAGGAAGTTATGGGTGAAGAATGAAATTGTGACAAATAGAAAATATTTTTTTTTGTATGGTATGTGTTCGGATATGCTTTTTTGGAGATGAAAATTGTTGATGAATATTTCGAGTGTGGAAATTTTAGTTGGTAATTTAAAAGGAACTGTTTGTTATGTGTACTGACTTTTATGGGACTACACTTGTAAATTTTTATGAATTAACTAGCTAAATATATTTTATGACCCCAAGAAAAGTTGATTCTGATTTAAGTAGTGCTTGATAATACAAAACCCTTCACATCGTTTCCACAAAAAAATTCTAAAATCGATAAAATTTTCCTTTATCTCTTCCAAACTAATAGAAATACAAAGCTAATCTAATTTTATTATCCAATTTCTTCCACAACACGTTATTCAAATGCCAACGCCTTTATCTCAAGCTTAATATCATCACGTATAATGCAAGCATTTCCATCACCCGTTAGTAGCTATAGCTTTAAAAATCAGCTAATAGTAATAAAAATAAAATAATATTTCTTTCAATAATCGTCGTTGGAAAAAGCTAAAAATTTAAGTGAAAACTTTTGTGCCTTAAAGCTTATTATTACCATAAAACTACAATTCAAACGAATTGATAAGTAAATAAATAAATAAAAAGAATCTTTTTTTATTGGCAAAAGAATCAAATCCCATGAACATAAATATAGGCAAAATGGCAAGAGTCTCATCATCATCATCATCTTATGGATTTTTTGGAAAATTGAAAAAGGAATCAAGAGTAAATAAATATTGAATTCGAATTGTGCCTTGAGGCAACCTCTTTAAATATAATAACGACCACAAGAGAGATGAGATTTTCTCTTTTGATTTCATTTGTCTACAATTTCTGCTTTGCTTCTCTTTACGGTCGGTCACCAATTCTATAAATATTTATTAATTATTATCATCATTGCATTTATGTTTTCTGATGTCTTTGTATCTCTGATCTTTCAACAAATATTTATAAATTGTTGTGTGATGTGCAAATTTGTTTTGAATATTTTGGTTCTGATGAAATTTATTGATGGAATTATTAAGAATAATATTTAAATACAATTATTTCTCTGTTTATGTTTTTTTTTCTTTTCCATAACATTAAACCTACCTAAATAAACTTTTTAAAAAAAATTGAAATTTTAAATTCTGTTAAAATTTAAATTCCAAAAAACCGTTACAAATTCTTTTTCAAAAAATATCATTAAATTTAATAATATTTTATTTAACACCTAATACAAAGCTCATCTTTAACACTAACAACAAAAAAAAATTACCTCACATCATCCAAACCATCCAAACACCCAATAACAAGTATCACCTTACCAAAACATAATGATCAAGACCGTTTATATCGACTAAATTTGACACAAATTGACCAAATAGGCAAATCAACGCGGCATTGCCGAAAAAAAGTATCAAATTCACAATTTCATCACTTTCTAAATGATAATAAAATACACCAAAGAAAAATTGCTGTTTGCTTTCTCGCGCTTACAGTCAGCTTAAATCTCAATCAAATTTATCAATCATTGGAAATCGAAGAAAGATATCGAAACATTGCCTCATTAACAATAAGGCGTGGGCTTCAATCACTTTTACGTTGCGTACCTTGTCAAATATATATTTATGTCATTGTGTAGTGTTTAAGCCTCTTCGATTGCTGTTGTCTCTTTACATTGTGTTGTTTCGAGTGAGTGAGGAGAAAATTCTTGGAAATTGAAGGTGATTTTGTGAATTTAACTTCTGCTACTTGGAGGTTGTTTAAATTGGATTTGCTGGTTTTTAAAGATTTAGATTAGATTGAGATAAATTATGTGTGAATTGAGATTGGAAGATAAATTTTATGATAAGCTGAATTAATCTAAAAATCATAATTTGAGCTGAATAAGCTGAAATAGCTAAATTGAGCTGAATAAGCTGAATTGAGCTGAATAAGCTGAATTTTGCTTAACAAGCTGAATTTGGCTGAAATAAGCTTTAAATGCAACTCAAATTAAATTCAACCTCAAACAAAATACACTCAACTTTAAATCCAAAATCCAACAAGCTTCTCAAACTCGTTTTTCATGTCAAACAGTAAACATTTGATTTAAATGTCGATAATTTTTATATTCCATCCATAGATTAAAAAGTTTCAAGTAAAAAAAAAATTGTGAAACAGCATAGAGAGACAAAAGCACATAACATAAAATTGTGTTGTTAAATTTAACTGAATATCTCATAAAATGTCAATAGCAAATGCCAATTATCGACAGCGATACATGCACACATTCACAAAAACAATTTTTAACGCATTTTCCTCTTGGGAAAAGGACGCTATTGTCCGCACTTTGTCCGTCTGTCCGTCCGTCTGTCTGTCTGTCTGTCTGTCTGTCTGTCTGTCATCGCATCTCCTCCTCAGGGTTAAGCTTTTTTGATGCGGTTTTTGGCTTAAAATGTGTGTAGTATGTCTGGCTAGAGCTGGCGAAAAAATCAGCACGAATGGTCACTTCCTCTGCTGGAACCAGCGTAAAAAGTGTCAAAATGCCATTTCTTTGTATGTGTTAGTGTGGTCAAATGCACTAAAATGTTGACTTTTCAAAAACTCAGCCTTCCTCGGTTCAAATCCCACCGATGACAATTTTTTTTTTTTTTTGCTTTTTTGATACTTTTTTGATTTCTCATGGCATATAATATTGAATGATGTCATAATTTTCCATTTTCACAATTTTCCCGAGTTTTTCCGACGATTTTCGTTAAAATTTTCAATATTTTCATACAATTTTCATAGATAATTACTTTTTTATATTTTTTTTTGATATTTTAGTTGTTTAGTTTTCTATTTTCATGAATTTTTCATAGTTTTTTCGGAAAATTTTGTGAAAATTATAAAAACTTAAATTTATATAAAAAAAATTCATTAATATTTACACTCTTTTTATATAATTAAATTGTCACAATAAAAATCCATAAAAAAGAGCGGCAGTAGCGCAAGTGGTAGAGCGCACGACTAATACCGTGGAGGTCATAGGTTCGATCCTAGCCTCCGGCAAGTTATTTTTTTGCTTTTTTTATTTTTTTTTATTTCTTATGACATTTATTATTTATTTATGTCAAAATTTTTCATTTTCACGAATTTTCCAAGTTTTTCCGAGCGTTTTTTTTTTTAAATTTTATAATATTTTCATTTATTTTTCTGAAAAAATATTTTTTTTATTTTAAAAAAATTTCTATCAATATAAATAATTAAATTGTCAAGTTAGCATTTTATGAAAAAGGGCATCAGTGGCCTAAGTGGTAGAGTGCGCGACTATTACCATAAAAGTCATGGGTTCAAACCTAGCCAGTGACTAAAATACTTTTTTGCTTTTTTTTAATTCTATATTGTATAATGTTTTTCATTCATTTTTTTGGTCAATTTTAAATTTTTGGGTAAATAAAGAATGATTATAGTTAAATATTTGGCTTTGAACTCTTGGGGTTTTAATTCTTTGTGCATTTACTGATCGCGGAAAATGCGCTTTCGTCGGTCACGAGTGACCACGTTGATATTAGTTTTTTTTGTGATCATAAAAAATTTTAATCAATAAAATGTGCGTTTTATGATAAACGATTTGAACAAAAGCAGCATAAAATGCATAAAAAATCATTCGATTTATTATTTATTTTTATTTTTTCTCTCTCTTAAAAAATTTATAGCTATTCAATTCCGATTCGCATTAGGGGCAACAAGCATCAGTTCTTTTTCTCATCTCTTCCATAAAAAAAATATTTCTTTTTTTTCGGCAAAAAGGAAGACAGAAAAAAATGAATAATGAAATTTTTATTATTTTCATGTGGGTGTAATGTGAGTTTTGTGTCTGAAAAGTCAGTTTATGATATAAATTATTGATGCCGCACTATGTTGTCTTCATATGACGATGATGATGATTGTTTTGCTGCATTTTAAAACAATTTATTTACTCAGTCATACACAAAAGAGAGAATGAGAATTTTTTATTGTAAATATTAAAATTGAGCCCCAAGGAGCTCTTCTGTACTGCATAATTCATATGTACATGCATACTGCACAAATTGCTATATCAATATGAATATTCTCTTTTAATTTTTTTTTTTGTGCGCTCAAAAATTGTACATATGAAATTGATATCATTGTGCTTTATGATTAGAGACAAATAAATTTCGCATCTATTTTTTGGAATTTTCGCATCTATTGCCACAAAAAGCCGAAATTTCGCAACTATTTCTCAAATGCGAAATTTATCTGTCTCTAATTATAAATTTTTGCTAAAAAATGAAAATTTCATATTATGCATTTTTAAAAAAATTTGAAAATTTCGCATCTATTGCCATAAAAAGCCGAAATTTCGCAACTATTTCGTAAATGCGAAATTTATTTGTCTCTATTTATGATTATTGATATTCACTACATAATATGGGTAAATCCATTTAAGAAAAATGAGTCACAAAAATGTTTGAAATTAATTTTTGCTTTAATCTCTCTATATTAATGGAAGATTTTTAATAATATTGATAGATTTTCACATATTTTATAAGTTTTACTATTAAAAGTAGCAAAATAATTAAGCATTGATGAGAATTTGACGAAAAACAAAAAAATCTGAGTCACAGAAATGTAGAATTGGTATAAAAGTAAGAAAAAATCTTTACAGACAAAATTTTTCGCTAATTTGAAATTCGAAACTTAATCATTGACATATTTTAGGTATTGTGAGTCAAAAAACAGCTCTTTACATGGTAATTTAATGATTAATTTAATGAAATTATGTCAGAAAAAAAAATCTGAGTCACATCAAGCGCTTCAACTAAATTCAAAATCGAGAAAGTCGTTAAATTTGATTACTTTTTCGTCAAATCAAGAGCATTAAGCAAGTGAAAATGCTGTTTTAATGCTCAAATTCATATGTATGATGTTATTCGATGAAAAAAATCTCCCATAGATATAAATTTTGAAAATTTTGTAAAAAAATTTAACAAGTTGAAGCAGAATTAGAAAGCACTTTTTGCACTTTCTACACTACGATGGATTTACCCATATGTAAGTGCATAAAAGCGCATGAAATTTATGACTACCAGAAAATTTGCGCTTGAAACAATTGAAATGGGAGAAAGAAACTGGAAAATTTTTGGATAGGATTGGTGACTTGGTTTTATTTGGAAAATATCCATAAGTTACCGAAGTATCAAGTCCTACTATATTTAAATTCTAACGTACAAAAATATTTTCACAGCTTTTATCTTATCTCCATTGACAAAATTAGAAAATGTTTGGTAAAAGCAATCGTGGTACCGAAACAATCCTGAATTTTTAGTCTGCAATAAATTTTAATCACTGGAAGCTTATTGGTAAGGACCCGTTCATGAAATTTGTAACGTTGAAAATGGCAATAATTGAAAAGTTTTATATAGGGTTCGAGCCCTCGTGGGAAAATTTTTGAGTTGTGCTCTCGCTACGGTTTCAAATTTTTCCTCGGGGGCTCGAACCCTCCTAACTACGCCCATGTCTAAAAGTTATAAATTTTACCAATGATCCCCAACCACAAGAGCTTCCAGTCCTTGACATCGAAAAACATTTTTTTTCCCAACATTTCAGAAAATCATGATCACATAAAGGACCACAGACAACAGCATTGAAAAATTTATTTGTTTATTTTTTTATATTCGCTTTCATTTTCCGTGATTTACAAACCACGCGCGATTGCATTTTTTCCAGCCACGATGAACATCATAGAGAATTGCATTCTGTTCTCATGTACAATCATTTCATTCTTTAACAAACATTCTTGTTTTTATTACCGATATTATTTTTACTCATTCATTTGATAATTGTTTTTGGTGGCTCGACAATAAAACAGACACACCGTAAAACTGAAAAAAGCCACAAAAATCGGATATACGGTGAATGTTATGATAGCATATTTCAATCGGAAAAATCAATTGTCACCGATTTTCATGAATGAAATAATAAAAGGTGGAGGAGGGTATGAATAATTGGTAGTTGTGAATCAGCACTTTGACCTGCATAATTTATAGCAAACAAAGGATTTTCTTTTGTGTAAATTGATGAAGGAAATGAAAATATTTTGTTGGTTTGGCTGCCTGTCTTCTCGTCTGTTTGATAGAATAAACTAAATTTTATGCAGGGGGTTCTTTGATTTAAACAGATTTGATTTGAAAAGTCAAAATTTTTCCAAACCAAAATTTAAAATTTTGAACTTAACGGAAATTTTTCATACGTTTTGATTCGAATAATTGATTTTTCTAAAACAAAGTACTTATTCAAATCGAGGACCTCCTGTAATCATCAATGCGCTTCCTCAACCCTCAGTCATTAGTTTCATCCATTTCCGATATCGACAATCGTGATCCAGTCGTGAAGATGACAATGAAATAAAAATCTAATATTTTTTTTTTTACTTCTTTTCTTTGACGATGATTTCACACAAATTTTTATCGTCATTCTCGTCTCTCTATGGTGATATTGATTGAGAGTACTCGAAATGAGTTTTATAAGATTGAAGACTTTCGTCTTATTTTTTTCATTTTTTCTATGCTATGCTTACAGAATTCTCTGTTCAACAGGATTTTCATTGAAAAAGTTAATGAAAAATGGTATTTTTTTTTTTGTGATGAGAAGCTTGCGTGGATTAAATTTAAAAAGGAGATTTGAGGAGATTTACTGTTGTGCTGAGACACTGAATTATGAAGCATGATTATCGTTTGTTTGAGATGAAAATCTGAGTTTTTTATTGATGATATGGACTGTAACTGTGAGGAATTTAATTTGCGAATATTTTCTTAATACTTGGATTTGAGGATAGGATGAGTAATGAGAATTAAAATTGAATCAGATTAATTTTTAATGATTTTTGGGAAAAATTAAAAAAATTATTGTAAGTTTCTATAAATAAAAAAGATTCATAATGAATTTAAATGCAATATTTTTGATCAGATGACTTACTGGAAATATGACTATGAAAAGGAATATTTTTAAAACAATTCTTACAAAAACATAACCCCATAAAATTCAAAAAATCAAACAAAAACACCAAAAAGAGTACACAAAACCTTCATTCAGAAAACATTTCATTTCATTCAAAAATATTAATCCAAACATACCCAAGAGCTCACAATTGTATCAATTTACAATGCAACATCGAGAATGAGACAAACAAAAATTTCTCATTTTTCTGTTAAAATCCAACATAAGCATGAGTTTAATGTTTTATTATTGTTTTGCGCAGCATAACTCTCAATATTTCTATGTTGACTCTCTTTAGCATAAAACATTAAACCCTCTCAATTCTCTCTCTCATGTACATAAAAACATTGTCTTATGCCGACAACAATAAAACATCGAATGCATCCTGAATAAGGTGTGCTGTTTATTGTGTTATTGATAACTTGTTGAATTTCACGAAATTCTCTTGTGACTGCATTTAATAAATGAAATCTGATAAAAATAAAAATATTTATTCTATAAAAGCTCTTTAAAAACCTATAAATCATCTCATAGACACAAAAGAGAAGGCGATTAAGAGATTTCAATTGAAAAAAGAACTGAGCGAATAAATTAAATGATTGATGCATTTAAAAAGCTCTTTTGTTACAGTCAATAATTCCACGAAATGAGAATGAAAAGAAGAACATAAAAAATAAGTAAAGTTGAATCTCAAAAGTGCATAAAAATGACTTGAACTTCTTGACCTCGACCAACTCCAACTTGAACATTCATATTGTTGGGTTGCATTAAAGTAAAGTACGAGGAATCGTTGTAAATTGAGAATAATGTCGCTGATAAAAAAGGAGAAATGAGTTGGTTATATAATTTTCTATTGTGGAGTTTTTTGGTTATTGGAAGTAGAGCTATTGATTGTGGTATATGAGGTATTTAGTATTGTTCTTGCGATTAAAATGGGAATAATACTTCGAATCTAAGCTAAAATTTAAGAGAATTAAAGATTTAATTTATTTATTATTTTTTAGAAATTCAAGATTCAAATCATCTAAATTAAATATTTAGACTAAAAACAAGAAACTTTAAACCTGATGCCTAATGACTGTGAACCACAGACTAGAATTTTTATGAAAACTAAAATTTTTTTACATGCAAAAATAAAATTTTTCTATCTCTTAAAAAATCCCAAGCAATTCCATTTTTCTACCATAAACGACTCATATATTTCAGCATGAATCTTTCCCTATCTCACGACAAGATGTTATCATCATCGTCTCAGTTGACTGTGTAATTTGAAATTCGGTAATTTATTTTTTCTGACATTTTCACACCTTTCTTTCCTTCGCTCTGATTTCAAACAATTCTTCTAGACGTAATTTAATTCTAGTATCCATAAACATAAACCCTTTCTTTCTTCATAGCTTCTCATGGTAATAGTGAGAGTAACTCTACAATTCTCAATTAAAAAGAACCTCCTTTCTGACATTTAGCAATTGCAATAAAAACAAATTGTTCTTCTCGAATTTCACGATAGTACAAAAAAAATATAAAGATTGTGGAATTGAATGGCAAGGAGGGTTGGGTTCTTAAGTGACGTACACTAGGTATATTTTAGGCTTCTAAATTGATTAACAAATTAGAAGATTAAATTAACTTTTGTCTATTTTGTGCTTTATTTATATAGACCTTCCAACACTTCTAAAATATTTTCGACGTCATAGACGAACGACTCAAAAGAAGCATAAGAGAAAGAAGAACAAAAAGACATAACTTTTTCTTCCTCCAACCGCATATAATAGTTTATTTAATGTTCCTTTCATTCAGCAATGCAGAAAAGAGCTACAAACAACGAAAAACTTGACTGAATGTGTTGACGGCAGGTACGCAAATGTCAAGTCTTAAAGATATTCATCTTAATGTTTCTTTGTGTACATCATCTTATACACAAAAAAATATATACATAATTTTTTTATGTATGAATGTACAACATAAAAAATAATAAAAAAGCGTGATATTTCTCTTACCTTTCCACACAGCCATCATCATCCAACAGCATCATCTCATTCCCCGGCTTGTGTTATCTGCTTGTAAGCATTCCGTGTGAGTAAGAAAATTTTCGCATAAATTCTCATCTTATGTGTGCACATAAATACACAGCATATAGCACAAAAACAACAACAACAACACGGTTTTGTGTTGCAATAAAAAATTTTCATGCAATTTATTGTAATTCAAGAAATTCTCTGTTTATAGAATGTTCATAAACTTTCTCTCATCTGTGTGTATTTCTCATCAATGTCAGGAGGTGGGCATTGGCTGGTGATTTTAATTGCTTCTCTTGCTTGCTTACTATTTTCACTAAACTTAATACTGTCACTGGCACTGTTCAAAATAACTAATCAATTTAAAATAGAAAAGCCTACTTAAATTCGAATTTGCAAAAAATCTGAATAATTTTTATCAAGGGTGAAAAACTACGACAAAAATTAATTAAATTCAAATGTAAAACGACCGTTACTATTTTAAAAGTTTATTATCTCTGCCAATTTTCGAATCATCCCACACTCCTCAAAAGTACTCATCCTCTGAAAGTTATTACTCAAATATCTTCTTCATTTTCCAATAATAACATGCTATACGAATGCGAATAATATTTTATGATAGAATTGCATCATAAATTTTCATCCAATATTGATTGAATATATTCCATGATATAAAGTAACTTGATGATTAAATTCCTATAAGCTTTCACGACTTATTATCGGATTATGATTAACATGATGATTGGTTTGAAATTTCATTATGTATGGATGCAAATCTATCAATTTTTTGTTGTCAAGTGAAGGCATCATTGCTTATTATTGTGAAATATGCAAGGCTTCCGCAGATTATAATCTTTAAAAATCAAAGATTATAATCTTTGTATGAAGATTTTTTAAAGATTATAATCTCTGTATGAAGATTATAATCTTCAAAAAATCTTTGTATGAAGATTATAATCTTTGATTTTTAAAGATTATAATCTTTGTATGAAAGATTTTTAAAGATTATAATCTTTGTATGGGATTTTTTCAAGATTATAATCTGCGGAAGCCTTGGAAATATGATGATAAAATATGAAAATAAATTTAATCGTAGACATGTGATGGAGCTGGTATGGGAAGTGTTTGTTGACATGCTTGCTTGTTATGCAAATTGAAAGTGAAAATTTGTGATGCTGTAGATGACTTGAGTCAGTAAATTATGACTTGGATGGAAAATTTTTTGAAGGGGAAAATTTGACTTTAGTCTGCTGACTTTAAGGTAGGTGTAGATTTAGGTTTGGTGTATGTAAAGCTTCCTTTCTTTCCTAACTAGATTTCTACACAAAGGTTACAGCAAACAATAAAAAATATTCTTGAAATTATTATGCAAATTATTCAGCAATAAAGAAAGGCTTTTGGATGAAAAATTAAGTAAGAAATGATGACATTGCTTCTCATTTCATGTTGACTCACAGCAAAAATAAGAAATTCAGGACAAGAAAATTGAAAATAAAGTAATTTTCAACTCTTCGTTTATTAGTCTTTCCTGACTTCTTACTGTCTTTCCCTTTCTTTCCTTTGTTTTGATGCCTCAAGTCGCGTTTCATTTTAATCATGTTGATTTATTCCATCATCAAATTTGAAGATCCTTTCCCGTCAATTTCCTTCCGGACGCATCATCAGAATATGAATAGAATGATGAACAACTCTTTCCATTTCCTCACTCCTTTGTCCCTTTATACTTTTCGTATAATTGACCGAACCTTTTTCTCTCATTCTCAAACTGTTGGTTTACTTTTTATTTTTGTATATAGTCGAAGTTTTTAATGAAATTTCCTATCAATTTTCCTTTACCCGTCTGCTACTCATCATCCTTTTTTTGAATTGATATAAAAACGCGCCACAAATCATACCACTAACTATATAAAGTCACTTAAGACGTTCTTCAATCTTTTTTTTTGCATGAGCAGTTTTTGATGGGAAGTTGTTGCTTAGAAGGTTCAAATTATGTCTTATTGGTTTGTTGGGGTTGCTTTTATAACCTTAAAGATTATGATCTTATAGATGGATTCCATCCATAATTAACTCAATATTTGACATAAACCGCAATATCAAGACGAATCTTGCGACCTTCTCTCAATTAAGCCAATCTACATCTAAAAATGCGCCGAATACATCATCCATCCTATAATTAACTTCTCCTTCCCCTCCAAAGCACAAAGAGTTGTTCGAAAGAAGGAAAAAAAGCTTACAAGTCTTCCGACTTAAAAGGAAGCAAAAGAAGCAAAAAAATTTTCAAGTTGAATGAAATGAAATATGATGAAGAGCGATTTTGATCTTTATTGTTATGTTCCATTCCTGATGCTGATGCCATATCAATGATATTGTTGTTGCTTCAGTAAAGTTATCAAAAAAAAAAAAAAAAGAAAAAGAAGAAGGAAAAAGGAATGAAGAAGGAAACTTGAGAGGAAATTGAAAATTTTTTATGTGACGAAGGAAAGAAAGGAATGAAATCTATTTTTTCACGCTCCAATAGACACCCGACTTCAAACTTATTTTACAATCGCTTAAAACATATTCAAGATACATGACATCATCCGCATTATATTTCTCATGGGATCCATTTGATAAGTACACGCTCTGTCTTGTCTCCATACAATGTTCTCTTCCATCCTTTTATTCCAATTTTCATCTTTTTCTTTCTTTATTTCTTTCCATTTTTATGATGTGATAGTTAAAAGAATGAGAATTGAAACTATTAAATCTATATTTCATCCATTTTTTTATGATTAAACTACCATGATGGAATTGGATATTGGTTTTGGATGCTAATAATGAATTATTGCTAGAATTTCCATTAGATCATTTAATGCTATTTAATGATTTGGTTTTAAGCTTGAAACTAAGAATTATTAGTCTCAAACTGTATGTAATGAAGTAATAAGTCGTATATTTCATAGTATGACATAAAATTTTCATTAAATTTAGCGGTAAATGTATGATGTTTATTGATTAAAGATTGAAAATAGACTAAATTTATCCAATAAGCTGAAAATAACAACAAAAGGGGAAATCAATTATTGACTGTTGCAAATTTAATTCAAATTTAAATTGACCGTTGGTACTAATTCAATTATTTATTTTCAATAATAAGCTCTCATTATTAAGCAATTCACCAGATCCGATCAATTTCATTCATCAAACAAATCCTCTATCAAAGCATAAATGAACATCGCATGTCCAACGGTCATTGACCACTATTCAAACATTTATTCACTCTATATTCCATCCAACACCAATAATTCCAAATATTATTAAACCACGAACCGCTTAGAAGTTTATCCTTTACCATATCTACACATATTTGCTCTACTTTCCTCTCCGCAACACCATGATTATGCACCGAATGAATATGCATTAAACTTTATTGCAATCTATTTCCATACAATGAAAATTTACTATCCGGTTTAAGCTCTGGCACTTTATTTAATTTCGATCCATTAAAGCCATAGCTTACAAATTCCATTATCTGTACGCTAAAGATTACAATCATGCAACTTTATAGTCTCTATGATATGTTTTGTGGATTGGGTTGATTAAAACTATCTAAAGGTGAATCGCTTTAATAGTTTTGTGCAAGAAGTTTTCCTTGGAGTTAGGATGAGACGGGTGGGGGGTTTGGGGATGTTGAGAAGTTTTTGTTAGAAGATGTTTGCAGGTAGAGGAATGAAGAAGAATTAATGAAAATTTTAAAACTTGGAAAAATTACAAGAATATTATAGCGATTGATTAATATACAAGCCATCCTTGCTGGAAGGGTTTTTAGAGTCAAGTTTAATTTAGCAGAAGAAGACAATTCTAAATATCCTAAAAAATCAAGATCCAAACTAATCGAAATTAACGTAAAAATCCACAAAACATAAACATTCACTATCTGCAGTTCATTTATAAACATTCTCAAGGTCTCAACCCCCACCCAACTCTCCTCCACAACCCTTCAATCACCTCCATCACTGTCACATACACATAATATAGTTTTAAACTATTCATAAACTTTTTCCAAGGTTATTGCGAATTAATGACGCCAGAAAAGTAAGGCGGATGTCGCAAATGAATGAAAAAAGGTGACAAGAAATGAAAATTTATTGCTTGGGAAAGTTTCATCCTCATTCTACACGAAACAGAAGAAGCAGCTCATGAACACAAAAAGGAGGAAATTTTCACTCCATTTGATTAATTTCCTTTAACTCGTTCATTGAAACTTGATAATTTATGAAATGAGGAATTAAGTTTCCGTGTTTCTTTTGTGGCAAATTTTGTTCATTAAATATTAGTTCTCATAGTTCATGATTGAGTGGATGGAAGATTATTATGAAGAAAAAATTCATTAAACTTTCAACCATCAAACTACATCTAAGTTTAGCTATTTAATAAGCTGAAAGATAATACAAAAGATGAAAATTCTCTTGTGGATTGCTTTTCATTTAGTTAAAAGAAAGGTTTTTGGATTCAGTAAAAAAGCAAATCGTGTCTGTTTAAAAAATTTCAATGCATTTTTTTTCCCTTTTGTTCTCATCCCAAGAAACCTCTTTCCTTCTCACTCCTTCAAATCGCATTACAATAAGGTTTTTCTTGCAGTATTTTAATAGAAAAAATTTTTCCCATTAAATAATTCAGCAGTAACAGCAGCGATACAGTCAGTGTATTTTAATTCTATGAAATGTTTTGTAAATGAAATTCCTCACAAAAATAAAAATTCAGAGGGGTTCACCCTACGTGAAAAATTCTCTTTTTTTAAAATATATGTATTCGTGTATGTGTCTTATTATCATATACATACAGTAACTGCAGTGAAAGTATTGCGAAGTAAATTCCTGTCTTCAATATAAAATTAATGCCATTTCACATTATTACAATCACCATAAAAACATAAATACCCAAAAAGTAAAAGAAGAAGAAGCAAAAATCCTGATGTGCAATATGTGCATCTTGGCGTGACGACAGCAATAATAGTAAGATGATAGGAATTTTCACAGAGGGAGTTGAGAATTGAACTTCTTATTGTTCCAATCAATCATTTAAAATTCCGATTATTGCACAGTAAGTTGTCCTTGTGTGGCTGAAGTCAGTCGGCATGGTATCACCAATCGATTTGGAACCTTTACTATAATTTCGTAAAAATATCGTCAAATTTCGTCAAGCAAACCCCGAATTTCGTCAAGCCTTCCTTGAGGAGCTACAGCAGTTTCAATTTTTGGGTACGATGCAGACCAACTTCAGTTGGTAAGACTCAGAGTTGGAATCGGCCTGCTCGGCGGCGGCCGCCATTGGCGGCGGCCGATTTTGGCGGCGGCCGCCGAAAAAAAAGTGGCGGCGGCCGCCAAGCGGCGGCGGCCGCCGTTGGCGGCGGGCGGCCAGTTTTTTTCAATTATTTTTTTTCTTTCTTTAATCAATTTTTTTAAACAAAAATGAAGGAAAATGTGAAAAATAATAAACATTTTTATGAAAATTAAAAAAAATTTAAAACTTTGATGAAAAATTTCATATAAATTTCGACAAAAATCATTTCTTACTCTTTTTTAATAAATTTTTAGTAAAAAATCGCTTTTCTGAGGAGTTTTTCATCCCAACTAAGAAAATCAACGTGAAAAATCGCTTTTCCGAGGGGTTTTTCATCCCAAATAAGAAAATCAACGTGAAAAATCGCTTTTCTGAGGGGTATTTCATCCCAAATAAGAAAATCAACGCGAAAAATCGCTTTTCTGAGGGGTTTTTCATCCCAACTAAGAAAATCAACGTGAAAAATCGCTTTTCCGAGGGGTTTTTCATCCCAACTAAGAAAATTGACGCGAAAAATCGCTTTTCTGAGGGGTTTTTCATCCCAAATAAGAAAATCAACGTGAAAAATCGCTTTTCTGAGGGGTATTTCATCCCAACTAAGAAAATCAATGTGAAAAATCACTTTTCTGAGGGGTTTTTCATCCCAACTAAGAAAATCAACGTGAAAAATCGCTTTTCCGAGGGGTTTTTCATCCCAAATAAGAAAATCAACGCGAAAAATCGCTTTTCCGAGGGGTTTTTCATCCCAACTAAGAAAATCAACGTGAAAAATCGCTTTTCTGAGGGGTTTTTCATCCCAAATAAGAAAATCAACGTGAAAAATCGCTTTTCTGAGGGGTATTTCATCCCAACTAAGAAAATCAATGTGAAAAATCACTTTTCTGAGGGGTTTTTCATCCCAACTAAGAAAATCAACGTGAAAAATCGCTTTTCCGAGGGGTTTTTCATCCCAAATAAGAAAATCAACGCGAAAAATCGCTTTCCCGAGGGGTTTTTCATCCCAAATAAGAAAATCAACGTGAAAAATCGCTTTTCCGAGGGGTTTTTCATCCCAACTAAGAAAATTGACGCGAAAAATCGCTTTTCTGAGGGGTTTTTCATCCCAAATAAGAAAATCAACGTGAAAAATCGCTTTTCCGAGGGGTTTTTCATTCCAACTAAGAAAATCAACGTGAAAAATCGCTTTTCTGAGGGGTTTTTCATCCCAAATAAGAAAATCAACGTGAAAAATCGCTTTTCTGAGGGGTTTTTCATCCCAAATAAGAAAATCAACGTGAAAAATCGCTTTTCTGAGGGGTATTTCATCCCAACTAAGAAAATCAATGTGAAAAATCACTTTTCTGAGGGGTTTTTCATCCCAACTAAGAAAATCAACGTGAAAAATCGCTTTTCCGAGGGGTTTTTCATCCCAAATAAGAAAATCAACGCGAAAAATCGCTTTTCCGAGGGGTTTTTCATCCCAACTAAGAAAATCAACCCGAAAAACGGCTTTTCTGAGGGGTATTTCATCCCAAATAAGAAAATCAACGTGAAAAATCGCTTTTCTGAGGGGTTTTTCATCCCAACTAAGAAAATCAACGTGAAAAATCGCTTTTCTGAGGGGTATTTCATCCCAAATAAGAAAATCAACGTGAAAAATCGCTTTTCTGAGGGGTTTTTCATCCCAACTAAGAAAATCAACGTGAAAAATCACTTTTCTGAGGGGTTTTTCATCTCAACTAAGAAAATCAACGTGAAAAATCACTTTTCTGAGGGGTTTTTCATCCCAACTAAGAAAATCAACGTGAAAAATCGCTTTTCTGAGGGGTTTTTCATCCCAACTAAGAAAATCAACGTGAAAAATCACTTTTCTGAGGGGTTTTTCATCCCAAATTTTCAAGTTTTTCAATTTTCTGCAATTTTCATTCATTTTTGTCATTTTCTCATAATTTTGACCAAAAAAATATATTTTTTTTTAATTTTCCATCAAATTTTTCATTTTTTTTTTTAATTTTTTACAATTTTTTTAAAAATTTTCACTATTTTCCTTCATTTTCTTTTAAAACAAGTATAAATAATTAAAGAAAAGGAAAATAATAATGAAAAAAATCCGCCGCCCGCCGCCCGGCGGCCAAAACGGCGGCCGTTTTTGGCGGCCGCCGCCAGTGGCGGCCGCCGCCGGTGGCGGCCGCCGCCACAAAAAAAATTGCCGGCGGCCGCCACTCAGCGGCCGCCGTTTTGGCGGCCTTGGCGGCGGCCGCCCGGCGGCTTGCCAACACTGGTAAGACTTCTAAAAACAAATTCTAAGTGACATGTTATATATCAAAACGCATCTCCTAATTTCGTCAAATTTCGTCACGTAAAAATTTTCAAAATCGGAAGTGACAGACAGGAGTTATAGCCTGTCAAAGTTTTGTACCGGACTGTACCATCAAATGGTTATTTATTGGTCAACTTTTAGTATGGCTTGTAATATCTCTAAGCATATCTACTTTTAATAAGGATATCAAATATACAAAAATATTTTGGAACCGACCATCTACAAGAGAGTTATGTCCAATCTTAATTATGGTTAGGTACGAAAATCAAAAATCTCAAAAAATTTCGTCCAAATTATGTTGTATATGTAAAAATATCTACATTTTTCAAGGATATCAAAAATATAAAAATATTTTGGAACCGACCATCTACAAGAGAGTTATGTCCAATCTTAATTATGGTTAGGTACGAAAATCAAAAATCTCAAAAAATTTCGTCCAAATTATGTTGTATATGTAAAAATATCTACATTTTTCAAGGATATCAAAAATATAAAAATATTTTGGAACCGACCATCTACAAGAGAGTTATGTCCAATCTTAATTATGGTTAGGTACGAAAATCAAAAATCTCAAAAAATTTCGTCCAAATTATGTTGTATACACCCATAGAAAAAAATTAACAATGAATTGTTGTTTTGTATGAAAATTTTAACAACGCTATAGTTAAAATAGCGTTAACAACGAAATTGTTAAAATTTAACAATGACCATTGTAAATTTTTTCGCCAACAATAAAATTGTAGAATTAACAATGACCATAGTTAAATATTTTTTTGAAGAAAAAAATGGTCACCCATCCAATTACTAAATAGGGTGAACGTTGCTTTACTCTCGGAGGCCGATGATAATCCTCTGATCCGCTGCTTATTAAATTATTTTATAATTTCTTGACAAAAATAATACTTTAAATTAAATATAATTTTTATTAAATTTGAATATTTTAGAATTTTATAAATGATATCATTTTACAATGATAATTTAATGTTTAAAAAATAATTAGAACGAGTAAATCTTTATTTTCTTTGTCAAAATTTTAACTTTTTTGCTCATAAATAATTTTTTCATAATTTTTTTGAAAATTAATGCAGCAGTTATCGAAAACTAAATAATTAAACATTTTAATTAAATTTTTAAATATTGTTAAGCCAAGATTTATTAAGTTTTTTAAAAATTTAATATTAACTATAAACATTGTAAAATTAACAATCACGATTGTTGTGTAACAATATCATTGTTACTTCATAGTAAAAACAAATTTATTTTCTTATAGTCAAAAATTCTGTAAATCAAATCTTAGTATTTGAAATTTTAGTATTTTAATTTTGAAAAAAAACATAGAATTTTGGTAAATTCCAAGTAATATCTTAATTTGAAATTGGTTTTTAAAAATTTTGTTCCAATATTTAAATAAAATTTTACCTATCTCAAAAATATAAAAGTTTTAGAAAATGAGAATTTTTTGTTACCTGAGATTTTTGATCTTCGTACCTAACCATAATTAAGATTGGACATAACTCTCTTGTAGATGGTCGGTTCCAAAATATTTTTATATTTTTGATATCCTTGAAAAATGTAGATATTTTTACATATACAACATAATTTGGACGAAATTTTTTGAGATTTTTGATTTTCGTACCTAACCATAATTAAGATTGGACATAACTCTCTTGTAGATGGTCGGTTCCAAAATATTTTTGTATATTTGATATCCTTATTAAAAGTAGATATGCTTAGAGATATTACAAGCCATACTAAAAGTTGACCAATAAATAACCATTTGATGGTACAGTCCGGTACAAAACTTTGACAGGCTATAACTCCTGTCTGTCACTTCCGATTTTGAAAATTTTTACGTGACGAAATTTGACGAAATTAGGAGATGCGTTTTGATATATAACATGTCACTTAGAATTTGTTTTTAGAAGTCTTACCAACTGAAGTTGGTCTGCATCGTACCCAAAAATTGAAACTGCTGTAGCTCCTCAAGGAAGGCTTGACGAAATTCGGGGTTTGCTTGACGAAATTTGACGATATTTTTACGAAATTATAGTAAAGGTTCCAAATCGATTGGTGATACCATGCCGACTGACTTCAGCCACACGTTGTCCTTCTCTCCCTTTTTTTCAGCACCAATTTCAACTTGTGTGTTTTACAATCCCACTGTGGAATGTAAATACTTTTTATCTATCGACACATACTTTGTCAATGGCCATGACAATGTCCCCTACAATATCACATGTGTTTTATATACTGCATAGATTTTATGGTTAAGATTTTTAAAGAATAAGAGACTTAAGTAGTAAGATAAAATCGATTTACAAAACTGTAAAGTGCTTACACATTCATGACGTAATCTTCGGACAGTATTGACGGAGTAGAATGTCTGAATCTTATACAGCATTTGAAGGGTGTAAGGGCTAGATATTTGAAGTGATATCACTTGACTTAATTTTTTTAAAAATTATTTTTATCAAGTTTCTATGTGCAAAAGAATTGTTTGGAACTGAACATAACGGCATTAATAAAAAATACAGAAGATGTTTAATACCTTTAAATGATTCTACGCAAAATTTTTGCAAATAATTCATTCTGTCATCAACCATAATTAAGTATTAATTTTCAAGATTTTACAAGATCTTCTTAAAATCTAACATAAAACAATAACTTGCTGATAAATTTAGTAAAAACATCTCAATATCCAAAACATAATAATCTGTTTACCACAAAAAATACCAATTGTTTCTACATGTACAAAAAAGTAGGAAAAGTAGTTGAAGAAATGTTACTGAAAACAACCTTGAGTGTTTATACTTAAATACATCATTAGGTCTTTTGTCATTTTGTCATCACTCATAGGATAGTAAACAAATCATTTTTAACAAAACAATCACGTGTGAGAACAGTAGAACGTAACAAACTCCCGGACCCCCCCCCCCCCTCAGTTACATAATAAGTGAACAGCCCCCTATGTCACAATTAAGTTGCATTTAATTTACTTTATTTTTTTCCACCTTTTTTGAATTTTACCCGATTTTACTGTACAAATTATTCTTCATTTCTTAAATCTTCTTGATCATCTGGATGCATGTCAGCATCACCATAACCCCACAATTTACTCTGTTTTGAATACAATTCTGATAAAGGATGGCTTCCATCACCTGTTCTAGTCACTCTTCTAGCTATCATTTGAGGTGATGCAAATTTTCTATCATAAACCAATCCAAAAGCAGCCAGGACATTAATATAAAGATTGGATAATGATGTGATGTGTGCAAAACTAAAAAGCTCATTTGCACGGTAATCAAATGGAAATGCATGATGGAAATTGTGATATCCTTCTCCTAGTGTAACCAGATTGTAAAAATCATTATCGATTGCTGTGCCTGTTTTGTCATATGGTTGCCTTCCATTAAAGTGCAAAAAACTATTTCCAACTATTTGTTGATAGATGTTAAGTCCATATCTGAACATGTTCATACCAAATCCAATTAAAATTGTTTCATTCCAAAAGTAGTATGGAATGAGTGCTGGAAGCGCTATTGTTATTAAGGCATAAAGTATCGGGTAGTACCTAAAATATTAATTTTTTAACACCTAGTGTATGTTTGATAAAGAATCTCACTTGAGTTGAATGTTCAAGTCACTGTCAGCATTTATGTCATCCATATAAATCCTTTCCAATTCTCTTTTGCATTCTGGTGTTTGTTCAATTAGGAACCATCCAATAGCAGCATGAAGTAAGCCATATTTCATACTTGTAGGATCCTTGTCAGTATCAGCGAATTTATGATGAGCTCGATGAACTCTGACCCACATGTGGATTGTTCTCTGAATTTTCAAAAAATTTAAGGTTATGAAGCTGGATGGAAATAATTTCAAAAATTTACAATTCCTGACAACTGCTGACAAAAAATCATGAAAATTTTAATCGCACGATTCGTTTTGTAGGAACGATGACAAAAGTAACGATGTGCACCAGGTCCCAATCCCAAACCTCCAAGGATAAATGCTCCAAACGCTGTAATTATTCAATGAGCTACTTATAACAACTTTGAAACTAGACATGACCAAAACTCACTAAACCAATAAGTTGATCCACTGACATTCTCAAAAAATAAGCAATAAACTCCAGTTACAACTCCCGTAGCAATAAATAAAGCCAACAGCACCATCGGCCAAACAAATTTTACTTTATATTCTTTTTCTATTACATCTTTTGATTCTATCTCCATTTTTAGATGATATCCTTCTCCTTTAACGAATAGAATAATACTGAAGATTCATCTGAATGGACACAGTAGGAACTGAAAACTCGATTATATTTCCCAAATATAATATATAATATAAATTAGGGTTTGCATATAGCAAAATCAGCACTGCGATCGATGATCTGTTGTACTATCCCCAAGTCTTTATGATAAAATTCCAATATCCTTAATAAAACCAATAATGTCCGAATAGTTCAGCTTACAAATGTCGCCAACCTCCAAAATATCCTTATTAAAATGCTTTAAACGGTGTCCACGTAATACTCTACATTTACAAAGAATATGTACTATTCTTTCTTCATGAATGCTACAAAACCTGCAATAAATGGTGTTACTCAAATTCAACTTAAAAAGAAAACTATTGATACTCATGTGTCCTGTAAAAGCACCAACTAGAATGCTTAAGTCCTTCCTTGTTAACCTGAGAGCATCAGACAGCTTATTTTTGTTCCTAGGACCGATGAGGACTTTTGCTGTCTCAGCTCCTCCTGCAGTATTCCAAACTCGGAAGTGCTGCTTTGCCATCCATTCCTTAATATCTGCTTTTAAAATGCCAAAACTGTAATTAACATGCTTATCAATACATTCTTTCTTTACTGCTTCCTTGGCTAATTGATCTGCAGCTTCATTTCCTTCAATTCCACTATGTCCAGGTATCCATCTAATAATTACCTCATTATCGAAGCTTAAACTTGTTAGGCTAGAAATACATTCAAGCACCGTTTTAGACTTAACAGTACAATTATTTAATGACAGTAATGCAGATCGACAATCTGTCAGAAAGCAAATCCTTTTGCCTCTCATATTTAAGTCCAAACAGTGATTAGCACCGGTACAAATTGCATGCACTTCTGCCTGAAAGACAGAAACATGATCTTGCAATTTGTAGGACAAACTCAAGTTCAGACCATTACAATACAAACCAATACCTACACCATTATCTGATTTAGAAGCATCAGTGTACATATACAGACAATCTTTATCTCCCAACCTTTGGGATATATCTTCATTAATCTCCATATCAACCACACTAAAAGACTTATCAAAAACATATTTTGACACCAAGTGATCTGATTCTGAGGTGTACAAATTTACACTCCTCAGAAAACGATTCATTTCCATGTGACCTGTGAACATCCAATCATATAACCATAGTTTGTTAACTGCCAGCTTACATGCACACGTTTGAGCAACTGCTTCAATTCGAATTTGAAGCGGAGGGAGCTCAAGTAATCTATCTAGGGCCAATTTAGGTGTTGTCTTCCAAGCACCTGAAATAGCTAATTCTGCCATTCTTTGTAGCTTCTCAATTTTTTGACATGCATTAGCTTGCTTGATCTTATGCCACCATACAACACAGCCATAAGTTATTCTAGGAAGAATAACTTGCTCATACAACCAATACATCATGTTAGGCTTCAAACCCCAATTTTTACCAACAATTGAACGACATGCCCAATAAGACTTCATTACTTTATTTACAACAAAATCAACATGCAAATTCCAATTCAATTTGCTGTCCAAATAAACACCAAGATACTTAACATCAAAACTAAAATCAATTCTTTGACCATACATAGCAGGAGGGCGCAAATCTCCTAATTTGTATTTTGTGGTAAAAGGAATCACTGTGGTTTTTGCTGGATTAACCGACAAACCAACCTTATTACAGAAGTTCTGTACAATGTTCAGAGATCTCTGAAAAACTTCCATAACTGTGTTAGTAAATTTACCTTTAACTAAGATGAAAACATCATCTGCATAACCTTGGGCAAAATGCCACCTGAACCATTAAGTTCCAATAATAAATCATCAATAACCAAAGACCACAATAAACAAGACAAGTTACCACCTTGAGGAGTACCACGCTTCACTCTGATGAAAACAATTTCACCATTTAGTGAAGCATGAACAACTCTAGACCTTAACATACAATTAATCCATCTTATCATAGTTTTAGGAACGCCTCTTCTTTGTAAAGCATTTGTTATTACATCAAAACCAGTATTGTCAAATGCCCCCTCTATATCAACAATTCCGCCTACCATAAAATCCTTATCAACAAAACCCTTCTCAATTCTTGAGACAATGCTATGTAAAGCTGCATCTGTCGATTTACCAGGCTGGTAAGCAAACTGGTACTTTGACAAAGGCCGACAACTTAGAATTTCATCCCTAATATACCTATCAACTAATTTCTCCAAAACTTTAAGAAGAAATGACATCAAACTAATAGGCCTAAACGACTTTGCCTCAGCATATGTGTCCTTACCGGGCTTAGGAATGAAAACAACTTTCACATTTCTCCACGATTTCGGAATATATCCAGAGTCCAAACTAAAACTAAACAGACTAACTAAGTAAGGCATAAGCTGCTCTAAGCCCTTCTGTAAAAGCACTGGAAAGATACCGTCCTCACCAGCTGACTTAAAAGGTTTTAGAGAGCTTACTGCCCATGACACACGTTCAACAGAAATAACTTCATGCGCAATTGAGCCATTATTAGGCCAATTGTCAAGTTCTAAACTTTCAGATCCAACTGAATTCATAATTGATGAACCAGGAAAATGTGTACTGAGTAGTAATTCAAGACTTTCACCACTACTCTGAGTAAAAGTACCATCTTGCCTCTTCAAAGAACCTACCGTTGTGCTAATATTACGCTTGGCCATCAATTTGTGGATTCTAGCGCATTCTTCAGTTCGTTCAATTTCCTCACATTTGTTCTTCCAAGCAGAAAGTGAAGCTTCCTTGACAGCATTGCTATATCTAGTTAAATGATCTCTATAACCAGACTGCAATGATGCCTGTGCTACACTTAAGCCCTTTTTCACCAGTTTCCTACTTTGATTCCACTTCCTTCTAACCATTTTCCTCATTTTATCCAATTTAAAGCTATACCATTTGCACTTGCCGTGCTTGTAAGGTTTACTTTCCTTACAATTATCAAAATATGCTCTGATGATGGCTTCATTTAACTTTACCGATAAATTTTCTGCTTCCACCTGAGACTTAACTCCATGATCTAAATCCCTTAAATTTTCAATTAAACTGCATTTAAAGCCAATCCAATCAGTATTTCTTGGATTTCTGAATACCCTCGATCTGATTCACAAGACATTACTTCAAAAGTAATGTAATTGTGATCAGAAAGAGACGGTTCATTTGAAACCTTCCATTCACTGACTGCACTGGATGTACTCAAATTGCAAAACGTGATATCAATTACTTCTTGTCTAACGCTATTACAGAAAGTGGGTTCGTTACCTTCATTCAGAACAATAAGTTCCTTAGAAAGCAGAAATTCCATAAGACTTTCACCCCTTTTATTTGTATCACTGCTGCCCCACACAACATTATGCGAATTTGCATCACAACCGACAATTAAACTAATTTTACTTTTATCACAAAATTCTACCAAGCTTATGATGTTACGACTGGGAGGTTCCCAGTCTGAATCATAAGGAAAGTACCCACTACAGAAAACAATTTCTTTATGACTACCAAATGCATCAGTAGTAGAGACCTTTACCGAAGTTTCATCATTATTTGAGAATTGTGGTAACAAAAAGAACTTCAAGTCCTTTCTAATTAAAATACAAGATCTTACCTTACCTTTATTCTGCTGATACAAAATAATTCCATTTTGTGTGCTTATATTCACCATGTTATCCTTTATGTACGGCTCCTGAATTAAAACCATATCAAACAATCCCTTATCAAAATTTTTACCGATTTCCAAAGCTGCCGCTTTTGAGTGCTGTAAGTTAACTTGACAGACTTTCATTAACTGATATTACTGCATTAAAATACACACAAAGTTCCTCAATCTTAACATTTGTGCTAGGTTTTGGCATTGCCGCCCTAGCAACCAAATCAAAATACATTTTGCTATTAATTTTAGCTTTAACGGTATTGGCATGATGATTGCCGCCCGATAAAGAAGTAAAATATCATTGCAAAATGAATTCATTTTGTTTCCTTGCATTGTAGCAAATTAAAAGTGATTCTTCACTGAAATACGGTCTTGTAATCATACACATATCACTTAAATTAACTACTAATTCTTTCATACAACACTAACTCAACATCCAGTGAATAAAATAATCAAATAAATTTATATTGATTTTTATTTTTTTTTTTTTCCTTTTTTTCACGACACTGATTATGTACTTAAAATTTGTATTTATGCACTTAATTATTTGTTTAACACTAATGAAATACTTTAATTATGCTTTTAAAACTATAAAACATGTAATTGAATCGAATATTATGTTTTTACACAGATATTGTTTTCACTGGATCTCAAAATTATTGAAATTATTTTCACTTCACTTTTTATCCTGATGGATCACACTAATACCTTACCGAATCCCTAACAATACTTTCTATATGCTATTGACGGCTCTTCACGACCGAAAAAACTAAAATGCAGCGAAATAAAGTCCGAAAAAACTTTAAGATAAATAAAAAATTTTTGATCCAAGAAATTTTACTTAACTACGAGTAGAACAAAGTGTTCCTGATGCTGATGCTGCCTTAAAGCTAATCTTCTATTCAAATATGTTCAAAATTGTGAAATTATCGCACGTTAAACAATTAAAAACTATATTAATTTAATTTAACACAACTTAAACTTAAAGACTTCCGCGCGCCACAATTAGTTATTTCCCAAAACTTCTTAATATTTATCACAAAACGATTAATCATCTATTAGAATACGGACGCAATAGAAACCGTAAAACCAGATTTCTGCCTGAAGTTAAGGTTAGAGTCATACAATATTGAAGTAAGAGGGGATTGAAGAGTGTTTTAAAATTTAATTATTATTTAATATTCATATTCACACCGTTTCACGTTGTGAATATATTGTTTTCGATACATTTGAAAAATCGTTTCTTCAGTTTTTTGGCGCCAAAACTCAAAATTTTTAAAAACTGTTCAGTGTGAAAAGTTTGGTCTCAAAATTATCTACAAAATACAAAAAACCGCTTTGAAAATGGTTTTGATACCTCTGGACACGACGCAAAAATTTTTTGTCCCTAGTTTCTAAACTTTTTTGAGATGCGTGATCCGCTTCATTACAAGTTCTAACCAAAATTTAATAAACTTAATATTTATTTATCTTTGTTATTCAACGCTTAATATTATTTTCAAAAAAGTTTATTAAAATCGTCATGTTTTTAAGAAATAAAAATTATCATTTAGATAAGTAATTTTTCATCGATTTTCACCCTTTATTTCACTTTTCACAAATTTTTTTAACCTAAATTTAATAAACTAATTATTTATTTGTCTTTGTTATTGAACGCTTAATATTGTTTTTAAAAAAGTTTATTAAAATCGTGATGTTTAAAAAAAATAAAAATCATCATTTAGATAAGGGGTCGTTCACTTATTACGTAACGCAAAATTTCGGGTTTTTTACCCCCCCCCCCCTCCGTAACGTTTTTAACAAAAGAATCAGGTGCGAGAACAATAGACCGTAACAAACTCTCGCCCCCCCCCCCCACCCCCCCCGCGCTTTACTTAATAAGTGAACGGCCCCTAAGTGAATTTTCCAAGATGGTTGCATAATGATCCATAACTTTAAAGTGACATAAGTCAGTCATGGATGGTCGAATTCAAAAAATGATTCCATATTTATAATCCTTAAAAAAAGTAGACATTGTTTAGACATATGTATAACTTGACACTAAAAAAAATATGAAACTTTTTCATACATATTCAGGTACGACAACAAAAATGGAACTGCCATAGGTCTAAAACGTCAGCATAGACGTAAATATGTCTTTTATATTTGAGTTCCTGAGAAAAAGGAGATGTGATTTGATATATAACTTGACAATATCATCAGTTTCTAGGTAGAAAATTTTTTGGTCCACAAGCAAAACTTTGAGTAGCCATAACTTTCGTTAGGGACATCGGTTCCAAAAAATTTTTGCAGGACGCAATTGGACGTAATTAGTAGATCAATTTTAATATATAATATGCTGATGTGTGCAATTCAAACATTGTGTCCGTTACAGTTTCCAAATAAAAGTGCAAAAATGACATTTTTGTCTGTCTGTCATGCAAAATTCGAAATTAAATACCCCTTGTTCGAAAATTCGAAAAAATTTAAATTCAAATTAAAGCATTATCGTGTAGAATTTATCAAAGTAAATAATTAAATCCATGATCAAGGACTAAGATGATGTCAAATAAGTGATAAAAATTTAAAATAGATATTAAATTCAAGAGATAGCGTAACGTATTTTTTTGAATTTTCAATTTCCGAATAAACTTAATTGAATACCCCTAGACTTTCGATAAGTCTGTCGAACATGAATTGCGCACATCAGATAATATGTCACATAAAGTTAGTTTTAAGAAATCATGCCGTTTTAAATCCTGAAGTACGACGGTAAAAGTACCCAAAACTTTGACTTGCCATATCCAAACACAGGAAGGAGGACGAAATTAAATTTTTGCTGGACGCAACTGGACGTAATATGGACTTAATTCTGGCAAAGTTTCAGAACATTTGGACATGCCATGCCGTGGTATTTCAGCCACACCCCGAGAGTTTTAATCTCCAATCGTATTTGAATTTATCCAACATTTATCTGACTACATACATATAATAAGTTAAGAGATCTGATTAAGCTTAAAAAATAAAAAAAAATCTTTTTTTATCTTAATAAAAGAAAAATAATTCCTTGAAAAATTCTTAATTTTATTGCTCCTTTTCAACTAAAACTTAACCCGACTTTTTTAATTTTATACCTTATTTCCATTCATATAAGTGTACCGTTATCCAATGATTTACAGTCTTTTAAATATGAATCTGATAAAGGGTGGCTTCCATCACCTGTTCTTGTCACTCTTCTAGCTATCATTTGTGGGGATGCAAATTTTCTATCATAAACCAATCCAAAAGCAGCCAGCACATTAATATAAAGATTCGATAGTGATGTGATATGTGCAAAACTGAAAAGCTCATTTGCACGATAATCGAATGGAAATGCATGATGGAAATTGTGATATCCTTCACCTAATGTAACAATATTATAAAAATCATTGTCGATTGCTGTTCCTGTTTTGTCATAAGGTTGCCTTCCATTCATATGTAAGAAGGCATTTCCAATTATTTGTTGATAAATATTCAATCCATGTCTAAACATATTCATTCCGAATCCAATTAAAATTGATTCGTTCCAGTAATAGTACGGAATAAGTACTGGAAGGGCTATTGTAATTACAGCATACAGAATTGCGTAGTACCTTTTAAAAAATGATTAATAGATACTTGATGTAATGTTCAATTGTAAAAACCTCACTTGAGTTGAAAATTCAAGTCGCTGTCTGCCTTTACGTCATCCATGTAAATTCTTTCCAACTCTATCGCACATTCAGGTGGTTGTTCAATTAAAAACCATCCAATTGCTGCATGAAAGAAACCACGATTGATATTCACTGGATCTTTGTCAGTATCAGAGAACTTATGATGAGTACGATGGACTCTGACCCATGTGTGTACAGATTTCTGAAGATTTGAACAATATTGAGTCAATGTAAGCTTACAAAAAAGCTAATTGAATGAAAAAAGCAAAGCTCGAAGATGAAAATAATTTTGTGCAGCCTAAACTTTTCCATCCGATCATTGAGCCTTACAATAACTTACAACTCCTGACAGCTGTTGACAAAAAATCATGAAAATTTTAATCGCACGATTAGTTTTGTAGGAACGATGACAAAAGTATCGATGTGCACCAGGTCCTAATCCCAAACCTCCAAGGATGAAAGTTACTAATGCTGTAATAATTTAATGTCACATTTAACATATCTTCAAGTCCTTTACCCGATCTGCACACTTTTAAATGTTGGCAACTCAGCGCCGAGACGGCAGTATACGTAGAACCACGTAGCTGCCACATGGCGAAAATGAACAAAATCACCGTGTGGCAGCTACTTGGTTCTAGGTATACTGCCGTTTCGGCGCTGAGCTGGCAACATTACAATGTGTGCCGATCGGGATTAAATTGTCTAAAACTCACTAAACCAATAAGTAGTTGCACAAACATGCTCAAAAATCATGCAATAAATTCCAGTCAAGACTCCCGTTGCAATAAACAAAGCCAGCAGCACCATCGGCTTAACAAACTTTATTTCATATTTTTTCTTTTCCGTCACTTCTTTTATTTCTGTTTCCATTCTGAGATATCTTTCAAGCTCAACGACTACACCAAGACTGATGTTAAGACAAAAATTACAAAACATATGCTTCCAATATTTTTTTTTCCTATTTTCGCAATTTCAATTAGACATTTTTTTATGAATTTATAATGTTTTTATTGTTTTTGTTAATTACGAGATAGGTGCCGTTCACTTAGTACGTTCGCTTTTTAGGGGGGGAGGGGGGTCTAAGATTTTGTAACAGATTAAACAAAACAAAAGAATTTTTATGCAAAAAGCGTAACAAGGGGGGAGGGGGGTCTGAAAAGTCATTTTTTTGCGTAATGTACTTTGTGAACGGTCTCATACCTAGGATATTATTTTCGTGAATTATATAAAATTTGGATAAAATTTAATTAAAAATAATAATATTGAAGAATTTCTCAGATTATAATCTTTAGAAATCAAAGGTTATAATCTTGAAATAATCTTTGCAAGACGAATAAAATCTTTCTATGTAAGTTATTCATTTCAGGATTATAACCTGCAGAAGTCAAGATTATAATCTAGTCAGTTAAAAGAAGTTTAAATTTCATACATATTCCATTCCCAACTTCTCCTTTAAATCACTAATTGATAATCTCATAATATAGCTCTATTAGACATTCCCATTTCCAACCACAAAAGCATTTCTCTTTGATATTTATTTCAGAATAAAAATGCTTTCAGGGCATAAATTTAATAAAGCAAGCAGCTATTCTTAGTCACCATCAAAGTGAAATTCTATGTAATTGTGTTGGCATCGCATCGTCAAAATTAACATTGTTATCCATAAAGTGCATTAAAATAGCAGCTTAATTGCTAAAAAAAAAGAAAGAAATATAGCACAATGCTGAGTGACACAAAAAATGGGAAATTTTAAGGAATGAAAATCTAAGTGTCTCAAAGGAATTTACAACAACAATTGTAGTGCTGTGCTGTGCTGTAAAATATGAATTTGCATGTTTTTTGTGTAATTTAATAATGAGAATCTCTATGGGGTTTTGTGGCAGATTTCTCGTTGATGTAAGCTTACATACATTCATGATACAACATAACGACAGTATCATCAACAATAATGAACATAAATTGCATGTTTGTATCTCTCCTTACATCCATTATCATGTCACACAAAGAAGCCAGCATTATGTTAAAAAAAATAGAATTGAGCATTCAAAAACATCAAGAAATTCATCTTTTATATCCTCTCTTGTGACTTTTTGACTATTATTTTGCTGACTTATTACAGCACATAAAGTAATTGCAGGGCAACATTTCAAATAGAATTTTTAAATTTTTTGGAGAGAATTTTTTGTATAAGATTTTTTAACTGGAAGGGTTGAAAGATTTTTCTGCATTGCAATTGAACAACAATCAACCCCTCAACATTTATAAATCTACTTTCATGCCTGACACACAGGCAGGAGACTAACATTGAAAAAGTGAATTTTATTTATTTTTGAAATTATTTATGGTGCATAATTTTTTGAGGGTGGGATAGTGAATGTTATGCAATATGTCTTTGGTACAATTTAGAATTGCAAAAATCTAAATTTTAACCAATTTTAAGATTAAAAAAAATTTTAGGTTTCAAAAGAACTAACCTCAATTTTTTTTATTTGCAAAATATCATTAATTAAACTTCAAAATCAAGGAAATTTAACAAATTTTATGCGAACATCAAATGATGAGCAAAGGGGCCGTTCACTTATTACGTAACGCAAAAATTCGGATTTTTTACCCCCCCCCCCTGCGTAACGTTTTTAACAAAAGAATATCAGTTGCGAGAACAATAGAGTGAACAATAAGTGAACGGCCCCAAACAAATAATCGCATTTTGCGTTTATGGATTAAAAGAAATTATAAATCAATAAAACTCTAAGTGCTTAATTTTATCATGACGGAAAACAATAGAAGATTGAGTCTTAATTGCTTTTGATAAGAAATCATTCTGGAAGTAATAATAAATGTTTGTCATTTGATAACGATATCTTTTTGGGGAAATTTAACTTTTTTATTAAGAACGAACTTCCGAGTTTTTAATTGTTTTGTAATCTTATCGGGGTTAAGTGATAAAAAATTTGTGAATCTTTGTTTGATTTTAGGAAATTGGGGATTTTTGGATGGTATTGAATGAGCTTGAGTTATCTTTTAAGGATGATAAAGTTTAAGGTTATTTTTTTCTCTTTGGAAATTTATTTTTGTTTCTAATGTCTGAATAGACTTCTTTGGTCAACAATTTAAGCATCCAACCCCATAACAATCCAGCCATCAAACATTCCAAACAAAAATTTATTGCGTTTGATCTTTAAAAATTCTCAAAATCCACTTATTCCATCCCTAACTAAATTTATTCAATTTAAAAATCCAAAAGGTTTTAAAAATTATGAAAAGTTTTATTTCCACTCAACAACAGATTAATATTTTTTTTACCTAGACTCAAGTGTCTTTAAAAATTACGCAATAGCATAAAATGTGACGATTACTTTAATCTTCAAAAGAAATTTTTATTTTTTGAATGAATTTATTTTTTTGTTAATGGTCATCATGAGTGTCATTTGCATATGAATACATACAATTTAGAAAGAAAGGGATCCGTAAAAAAAGTTTGAGGACATTTTTAATGAAATTTTATGCAAATCAACACAAACGTGTTTAGACAGAACGCAGCAAAAAAAAAATGTTAAATTGAATGAATATTCAGGAAAGTAATTTGAATGAATTAAAATCCTTTAATCTAATTTATTCACTGACACTGGATTGAGAGGCGACAACATGTCAATTAGAATCAGCAATGGTATGCATGTAGCTCCGATATGTTCATGATTTTTTTTTTTTCTTAAATTTAAGAAGATATTCGGAAAAAATAACGGTTTTTGAATTTTTGAATTTTCAGGTTCAAATTTTGAACTTTTCTAGAAATAACGGAAAAAAATTTGAATTTTAAATTCAAATTTTGAACTTCAAAAATAACGGATTTTTATATGATTCTAGAGTTCATAAATTGAACTTCAAAATGACTGAGTTTAACGGAAATATTGAATTTTGAACATTAATTTTTTTTTTGAACTTTTTAAGACCCTTTTTGAGAAAATATTAATTCAAATTTCAGAAACCAGTTAAAATTCCATTCAGAACATAAACGTCTCGGGATTCAGCAAATAAACATCAACTGTATCTGATAGCAATCAAATGACTAGTAATTTGATGTATGTCACACACAATATTAATGGATTAAAAACTCCCGATTTTATATTTTTATTTATTATTCGTCTGCAATTTATTTTTAAAATCCTTTAAAGGGTTGAAAATGATAAATTTTAGTTTTTTGTCCATCACATTTGCATGCAGCAACACGCTCGAAACGTGAGCAAAACGTAAATTGAAAACAATTTAACTCGTAGCACATTGTTTTGTCCAACATAAATGAGATTAATCAGTCAGTGAATGAAAATGATAATCGTTATTGTATTCTCTTTATTTATTTATTTCTTTTTTCTTTATTGAATTTAACATTGTGAAAATTTATTTTTATAAAAAATTGAAAGCATTTAAAGGGGGATTATTGAATTTAATATGACATAATAATAGTGGGTATTTAAAAATTAATGGGAAAGAAGTTTAACATTTTTTCTCTTACAAACTAATTGATTAATATTATTTTAAACTTAATAAACTTGAAAACTGTCTCATTTAAAAATTTTATCACTTAATACTTAATATATTAACTTTAATATGAATTATACTTTACTTGCGGCAAAAAAAAAAAAATCAATCAAAATGAAAACTTAATATAGATATAAAGTAACTAACTTAAATACTAATAAATGCAGTTAACTGAATACTTCAATTGCTTTCATTTAAGCAGAATAAGAGAAGTGAAGTATATAGCTAAGAGCAAAATAATAATTACGATTATTGAAGTAAAGGAAAGAAGCGTAAAAAATGTAAATTTCAGTAGCTGAATGCTGCTTATAATAAATGTAAAAGGAACAAAAAAGATGAAATTGGCAGGTATCATAATAATTATCATAGCTTAAGGCTTGGCACGAGTTTCTTTAATTTTAAAATAAAAAAATATTTTTTGAAAAAAAAAAATATAATTGGAAGAATTAATAATTAATAAAAAATAATAGACAAGGTATGATGTCCATTTATGGATGATACTATCTTAAAATTTAGTATTTTTAGTTATCAGGAAATCTACGTGTAATTCCACGCACAACATTTGGTGGATCAACACATACAATTCGCAATTTAGTTTTATGGAACTTCGCCAATATTTCCATCATCTCATCATTCATTTTAGTTTCAAGCGTAAATTTCTTTAAATATTTGAATTTCTTCTGACATCTTGCAAAGATGGTCGCAAAATTAAGACTCATTGGAAATTTACCTCGAATGTCGATTTCCTCAAGTTCTTTCAATTTTAATAAAGCAGTTGGTAGCTCCGATATTCCTGCATCTTCTGGTGGAACAATCCATGACGTAACAGTAATTTTCTTAACATTTGGACAATTCGTGATCAGAAAAATCCATGTTCGAATCTGACCGTACGTACGAATTACATTTACAGTTAAACTTTCGATATTGTACATGATGGGAAAGTTCCTTGGAAAGTATTCTGGTAGCTCCCGTTTGATGAATAATGAACGTATATTTGGTTTAATTGCAACTACGCGCAGCCAATCATAGAAAATGAAGCTTACTTTTGCTATAAAATAAAATGTATCAACGTTGTTGCAGAATGACAATAGGTTTGTTGATGACTTATCAGTGAGGACAATTATCTCTTTAATTGTATTGTTGGTACGTAAATTGGTAAATTCAGTTGTCACTTTACTCAAATCGACACAAATACTTGTTAAATTCATCGAATTTAAAGCATATTCAGCAAAGGTCTTTGTTGAAAATCCAACAGTTAATAAAAACTTCAATGTATCCTTTTGTAATTGCAGTAGTTTCAGCATTGATGATGTATTTGGCTCAGGTTTACATTTATGAATCAAAATAAGCGATTTCAATTTAAATTCGTATAAACTGACGTCCTTTAAATGTGGAATGAATCCTACAATCTCTAATTTTTGCAATTTGTGACAATTTTTAAGGAAGCGGTTAATAATTTCGTTCCTAACGTTTGTAAAAACATCAGTAACCAACAAACATTCAATATCGAAAGCCACAAGATATGCAAATATATTGGTAGCTCGTGAGACTGATAAATGCTTGAGATTTGGGAAGGTAATGCGAAATGTTTTCAACTCCTCCCAATTCAATTGTTTAATTGCAGTAAGCGTCAAAGTAGTCAAGTTTGTCATCTTTGGCAGCAATTGGATAATAAATGGCATCGAATTTGCATAAACTTTTACAACTTCAACACTTTCGAGAGAGTTAGCGAAGAATGATGAAAATTTTGGCACAAATGCTTCATTCTCATCATAATCATTGCCAATTGTAGACACGATCAGCTCTCGATATGGCAATTTCTCATAATTCGTTGTTATGTCATCCATAGTTGCTGGACAAACAGAAAGTGACATTCGTTTCATAAGACTTGATGAATTTTTGATAAGATCCTTCCACCTGTAAGTTTATGAATGATTATTGTACTTTCATGATCCAGAAATACAATTTTAAGCAAACAATTACCTTTGACAAATTTTCATAGCATTCAATAGCTGATCATTATTGAAATATTTGAATAATTCCAACAGCGAGTCATCAGTTAAACTATCAAAAGTCTTATTACTCTTTTTTGGCTGTCTGCGGTTGATCAATCGTTTAATTTTGAGGTTATATTGGTTCTTGTTCATGTTTGTAGTCAAATTGTCCTTTTAATAGTCGATTTAGGTAAAATTTCAATTGGATTTGTTTAGCTTAAAATGATTTGTGTACGTCTGGCAAGCAGATTTTCTGTAAAAGTAGCAAAAATAAGATCCAGTTTGCAAAAAAAATTTATTTGTTAATTTAACTAAAAAAAATTATCTCTTACCTCTAATTTTTGATATTTCTAAGGTACGTCAAGTAGTTATAGTTCAGGTTTTGACCTTTTTAAGCTTTAATTAATAATTTTTCTAATTATTTTCAAAATAATTTCTTTTTCAGCGTGATTCAATCTTTAAAAAATCCAATTGAAAGAAATTTTATAAAATTTGAATTTTAGAAATCCGTTAAAAAATGAATTTAAATTGAACTCAAATTTTGAATTTTAGAAACCCGTTAAAAATTGAACCTAATTGAACTCAAATTGAACCTAATTGAATATTATAGAAAAACAATAACACGCATCACAATAAAGCAATTCATCGACGCAAAAATAATTAAATTTAAGAGTCTCCGAGTGAGTTTTATCAAAATTTCACCTATCATACCATTAAACTAATCAATATTATATATTTTAGTGCCAGGAATCGTAGACAGTGACTTTGGCGAGCTGCTAATTTTGATGAAAAGAATTCAAGAGTCAGCACATCGAACAGCAAATTCAATTGACCAAAATCTGCACTTAACAGTTGAAGAATGCCTCCATTTTCATCGTAAACTTGATGACTACATCAGTAAGGTGAGATACTTAACATCTAGCTGAAAATTTTAACTTTATTAAAATTGTATCTTTCAATTCCAGCCAAATGTTTTCAAAACTGAGGATGATAAGACACGATTTTTGCTGACGGTTCATCAACGATTACGTGAATCCATGAATGTTATTTATAATCGTCGATTTAGTTTTGGTACGCGTCGTGGATATCAACGTTCATAAACCATCACTTCCATAACTGACAAAAAAATCCATAGTCATAAAATAATGTATTAGATTTATCATGAATAAAAAAAGTCGCAACAAGTATTAACAGAACTCAAAATAAAGTTCATTCACCTTTTTCAATTATTGTCAATTGCCATTGTATCCTTCGTCCATAAAAGCTTTATTTTGAAGGGGAGAAAATTAATTTTCACAATGTCCAAAAATTGATAATAGAATCCAATAAAAGAAGTGTTGACAAAGTCAAAATGATGTTTTTGGGGGAAGAAAAAGTAAGTGATGGAAATAAACATGGGAAAGGCCAGAAAATATTTATTTGACATACTTTTTCTACACTATTTAAAAATAAGGGAAAGGAAGTAAAATCATTAGATACTTTTCCGTTTGGTATTTGTTTTATTTCCGTACAAAAATAGCAATAGAAGTAAGGAATGTACAATTTTCAAATGATTGAGTGACATTTAGATCCCTTAACTTTCTAATTATGGAACTTCTTTGAGATCCAGTTGAGTTATAAAAATAAATTTAGGAATTTTTAAATATTTTTCCCTGATATTTTGATTATTGACTATTAAAGAAATATAAATTTTAACAAATTAAAAGTTGTTTAAATTTTAACAGAAAAATAACGACATTTTCATATTTAAATACTTTTGGGTTTTATATCAAAAATTTTGAACTATAAACGACCGTTAAAAATATTTGAACTTTTAAGTTTCAAAATTTGAATTTTTATGCTTAATATCAATATATATATATGAGGTCATATGAACAGAGTCCGCCCCAAAATCGCCCCAAACAAAACTAACACTTTCAAAATTTTCCATTGTTTCCGGTATAGAAAGTTTTGATGGTGTTAGTAAATTTTTCAAAATTTAACGGTCATTTTCTTATATGACCTCATATATATATATTGCTTAATATTATCACTTTTAAGAAATAAGGTACAATTACTATGACAAAAAGTCCACAGGCACTAATTAAGCTTCAAATTCTTCAGCATTTCAATAATATCATCTTTTGACATTTCATTCTTCTCGCCAGCTCGTTTACGATCAAAGCTTCTCAAATCGCCAACGGTTGCTTTATTTTCATGACAATAAGTGATGAATTTATGCCAAATTTCTGATTTTTGAAGCGTTTCTACATTTCCAATAACAACCAAAAGAGATTGTGCACGAGTTAATGCAACATTTAAGCGCTTTTCATTGCTTAAAAATCCAACATGGTTTGTTCCTGACCGTACACAGCTTACAAAGATAATTTTTTTCTCACGACCTTGGAACGAATCAACAGTTCCAATTTCCACTTTCGGGTATGTTTTACCTAAAGTTTCAATTATTCTGTTGCGCTGTGCACTATATGGCGAAATTATTCCAATGTCTGACTGTTGAACTTTATTTTTTTCAGTTCCTTTTTCCAGTAAAACTTTGACATAAATTTTCAGCATGATCAATTCACCTTCATTCTTTAAACTGGTTCCAACAGCTTCAGATGGCGACTTATTTCCATGAAAAATAATTGGAAATTCTTCATTGGTAATCAGCATGTGCTTAAGTCGATCAGTACGCATTGAGACCAGTTGAGAATTATAAAATTGTTCATTCGAAAACTGCATGATTGCTGGATGATTTCTGTAATTCTGTTTGAGTTGAACGACATAATTTTGATCGTATCCTAATGTTGAGCGTCTGTACTTTTTGTCATTGTCCATTAAACGTTCCATTAGTGATGTCTATGAAGTAAATTTACAAAATTAGTATCTTGAAAATTTAGTTAAATTTTAACGACTTTTCAAATTTTGAATTTTCTGTTCACTTCATGAAGTTAAAATTTAGTTCAGTTCATTTGAATTTCAAAAGTTCGTTAAATTTTTAAAATTCAAAAATTCAAAAAACAAATAAATTCAAATGTTTGAAAAACGTTGAAAATCTCAAAAATTTTTAAATTTCGCTAAATACTCACTTCCAATCCCATTTCTTGTGCAAATGAATTAGTTACAACAGGTCTGAGTTGTTTATGGTCACCAGCCAACACAATTTGAGCATGAACGCCTTTCTTCGACAATCCTAAACCAGATATTGGAATGTAAGACTCAGGTTCACTCACAAATCCAGCTTCATCTGCAAATAAATTAAATAATTAAATCCACAAGGTCTTAAAAAATCAACAAAACTCAAAATCCTACCAATAAATATATAATCGAAATGATCTGCAGGATAATTGGCATTAATAATTCGTCCAGCACTAACAATGGTTACAATAATGACACGAGCTGTCATAAATTCTTTGTAGGAAGGATCTTTGCTTGATAATCCTCTATTAATTCCAGTTCTCCGGAAATTTGAAATATCACGAAGAAATTTATCGATTTTATCCAATTTTTGGTCAAATGATGGCGAGTAAATGCGTAAAATCTTATTAACAGATATATATTTTGCAAGTCTATTGCCAATATCATCACATGTTGAATTAGAACCTGCTGTAAACAGCACATGACTGTCTGGTTTTAATTTGACGATTTGAGCAATAGCTTCGACGATTGTTGTACTTTTTCCAGTGCCCGGACCGCCAAAAATAATGAATGGTGCAGGAAAACTTGTGCAATTGACAATATTCTTCACAGCAATCATCTGTTCCTTATTTGACTTGATTGTTGGACTTAACCATTCAAATCTATCAAATTTATCTTTTAAGCCTTTATTTAAGACATTTTTGGTCTCAAAATTCCGCAAATATGATTGCATATTCATATTTTTCATGTCATCTAGTGCCCGTTGTGCTGTTCGGATTGAAACTCGATTTGGAATGAATTCAACATGATATGAGCTTAAAAGACGGATGCATGACTGCGTTTTAGATCCTTTTGAGAAAAAGATCTTGGCCAAAATTATGTCATCAAAGATATGCTCGATCTGTCCATACATTCGAGAATCTACCAACTTTTTACAGTCATTTTGAAATCTTTTGTAATCATTTTGATCGTAAATCTGAAATATTGAATGATTAAGTAATGCAAGGTAATCAAATAGCATTAAAATACTCACATAAACAGCACAGAATTCAGCATCATCAACAGGAATTTTCTTTTTAGCTTGAATGACATGAATTTTTCTGGTATAATCTTCATCATTCATAACATCACCAACTTTCTCTTTAATGACTTTTTTCACGCCTTCTGAACACCTATTATACCGAATAATTTTTGTATGATCTAATCCATATCCGTGAATTTGCTTAATACATTCCAAATCCTCAATTGCAATCATATATTGGAACATTGTAAGGAAATCAAATTTCTCGAATCGATCATGAACTGTTGCAACTTTATAGGACTTTAACAAAGCAAATATTTCCAGTTCCTTATGTGTAATCCCAGGATATTCAGTAAAGTTGCTCTCGAACAGCTTTTTCAGTTCAATTCCACATTTTAAATTCTCTGCGTGATAATCTTCGATAAATTTTCTTTCTACTTTCATTTCATTCTGATTGTCAATTTTTGGCAACGATACAGAGAATAATGATGCATATTTCTTCTTATTCTTATCAGTGTAAAATACAGTCAACAAAAATTCCTTTTGATCTTCTTGAAATAAATGAAGTAAGCAATTTTTGAAGTTTGCATGAACGCTGAATGTGCAGACATTTTCATTGGTTCTGTGTTTATTCAAAATTATTGGAACACTGACTTCTCTAAGCTTCGAAAATTTGAAATGAACTGATGGTTTCTGGATGTTTATGTCCTTTAATTCGTCATTGTGAACATCAAAATTAAATTCAATGCGATCTTCGTTAAAGTTGAAACTACAACTAACCGGCAAGAATATCTTTGGATCCTTAACATCCTTCTTTTTCTTTCCAATAAGTTGTGTTGTTTTTAAGCTTGTAAGTTTCAGTTCTGGATGTTTATAAAAAGTTTTTTATTTAATGACTTTTTGTGATTTAAAGTATATACTTACGTTGATTAAGATCCATAACTCCTGTATTTGATGTTGTATTCTTATGCATTGCACTGTAAATGGCCAAATCATTTAATTATTGATTTTTATATTTAAAGTTCAAATTTTAAGCTGTACTTTATAATTTAATAGACAAAACTGATTTAAATGAGTTTAACAAGAATTTAACTATTGTTTAATAAATATATATGTTCGCAATTGGCAATAATTAAGCTTAAATAACTAGATTAAAATATTGACTTTAAATCAGAATAAATTTAACCTAAAAAAATCCTATGAATTTTCAAATTTCAAAAATTTGTTTCGTTTTAAATTTTAAAAAGTCGTTAATTGCTATGATTTTAAAAATTCTTATTAGGTAATCAGCAAAAATAAAGACCACGATTGGTATTTTATTTTATATTGTACTCTTTATTTTGTATTTTTATGGTATAAAAAGTTTATAGATTGTACTTGTTCAACAGTTTTTCAGACAAAATTACTGATTTTGGCATTTAAAGAATGCATTTAATTATTATTATATTCATAAATCCAACATAACTAAAAAATAAAGGAGGTAACAAAATTTTGTATGTTTAATGAATTATTTGATCTTGGCATATTTGGTTTTGATAATTTTGAACAATTTTGTTAGTACACAAATTTCATTAACATCGCTTAAAAAGGATTATAAATTTGAAATAAAGTATGAAAAAATAATTATAAATTCAATTAGGTAGCTCTATAGAAAGTTTGTTGATCAATTAAGACTCAAACCAACAGCAAACCCAAAAGAATTTAAAACCGAACTTTTAAAATTTTAAAATTTGAACCTAAAAAGTTCAAAATTATTCAAAACCTACAAAAACCGTTAAAATTTTGAACAAAAATTAACGATTCAAAGGAATTTGAATTTTTGAACTTTACTAGTTCAAAATTTGAATCTCAAAAGTCCGTTACAAAAGAAACTTAAAATTAATAGGCATGAATCTTATCACTAAATTTTTTCTGCTTCTCATCAGTCAATATATGTCCTCATGCAATAGATCACCGTCCCAAACAAGACACTATCAAAAACTTCGATTGTTTTTCTTTTAAGAAATTTTTTGATATTAGAAATTTTTGAAAATTTAACAATTTTTTTGCATAAGAACATAAATGCATTTAATCGTTAGCCTTCATATTCATCTTCAGTTCCATCTGCTGGCAATTCTTCTTTACCAGCCAATGTATCATCACCAATACCTTCATGATTAACTGAAAATACGTCACCGACGGTTGCCTTATTTTCATAACAATACGTAATAAATTTATTCCAAATGCTGCACTTTTGGAGTGTCATGGCATTTCCAATAATAATTAACAACGATTGAGCACGTGTTAATGCAACATTTAAACGTTTTTCATTTCTTAAGAATCCAACGTGGCTTGTTCCTGAACGTACACAGCTTACAAAAATAATTTTTTTCTCACGACCTTGAAATGCATCGACAGTACCGATTTCGATATTCGGATATGCATCATTGAAAACTTCTAGCATTCTATCACGCTGTCCACGATATGGTGAAATTATTCCAATGTCCGATTGATTGACTTTATTCTTTCCTAATCCTCTTGTTAATAGCACTTGAATGTAATAAGATAAAACTGCTAATTCGCCTTCATTCTTCAAGCTTGTTCCAACTTCTTCGGAAAATGCTCTTGTGGTGTGAAAAATTATTGGAAATTCTGGATTAAATAACAATAATTCCGGATCCAGAGCATAATTCTTAACATCATCAGAACAGACAGAAACAAGTTGTGAATCGTAGAAATTTTCATTCGAAAAGTGCATGATTGCTGGATGATTTCTGTAGTTTAGCTTTAATTGAATGACGTAATCGTGGTCATATTCATTCTCAAATCGTTGATATTTTTCATCTGTATCCATTAAACGTTCCATAAGTGAAGTCTGGAGAAAATAAAATAAATTTACAAATAATTAGTAAAAATTCAAAAATTTATTCAAATTTTAACGGACTTTTGAATGAAATTCAAATGAACTGAAATGAATTAAATCTGAATTACTGAATAGACAATTTCAAATGATCGTTAAAAGTTAAATCTTAAAAAGCCGTTAAAATTTAAACTTTTAGAATTGTTTAAATTTAAATTCGAAAAAACCGTTGAATTTTTTAAAATATTAAAATCCACGATTTTTAAATTGAAAAATTCAAAATTTTCAAATATGAAAAATTCGTTATAAATTGATTTTTTTTTAAATTATGCTTCAACAAACCTCTAATCCCAGCTTCTTAGCAAATGCATTACTAACAATCGGACCAAGTTGCTTATGATCTCCTGACAATACGATTTGTGCATGAACACGTTTTTTCGATAATCCCAAACCAGATAATGGAATATAAGCTTCTGGTTCACTTACACTTCCAGCCTCATCTACAAATAAGTAAAAAATCAATAAAATGAGATTAACATAAGTTCAAAATAGAATCACAAACTTACCAATAAAAATATAATCAAAATGATCAGCAGCAACTTCAGAACTAATAATACGACCAGCAGTGACTAAAGTTACAATAACAACACGTGCTGTACAAAATTCTTCATAAGACGGATCATCGTGTGCATTTTCAACTGGACAGCTTCTCTTTTGACATTTACAGTTGTTACGTTTACGAAAATTTGATATTTTTTGTAGCATGCTGTCGATCTTCTCAGGTTTTAAATCAAATGATGTCGAGTATAGACGAAGGATTTTATTAATAGAAATATGCTTTAATAATCGATTGCCAATATCATCACATGTAGAATTGGAACTTGCCGTAACAAGAACATGACTTTTAGGCTTCAATTTGACAATTTGAGCAATAGCTTCGACAATTGTTGAACTCTTGCCGGTTCCAGGACCGCCAAATATAATAAATGGAGATGGAAAGCTCGTACAATTGACAATATTTTCAACAGCAATCTGTTGCTCTCGATTATCAGTCAGTTCATTATTAAACCATTCAAAATCATCATAATAAGTCTCAGAAACTCGATTCTTGCTGTTGTTCATCTCGAAATTCTGCAAATATGAAATCATTTCATTCTTCTTCATATCTTCTAGCGCTCTTTGAGCTATGCGAATAGACACTCTGTTTGGGACGAATTCAATATGATAAGGACGACCTTGTTCTAGCTTTGATTGCTGACTTTTTCCTTTTTTACGTGGTAGTAAGAATAAAATGATGTCACCAAAAATGTGAATAATTTTTCCAACAATTCTTTGAAAGGCAAGCTCTTCGAGATCATCGTGGTATTGTTGGTAGTCACTTTGGTCGAAAATCTAGAAAAATTGTAAAAATAAAATAAAAAAATAATAACGGTCAAAAATGTTTTGAAAATATAACGGTTAAAATATATTTAAACTGAATTTTTTGAAAAATTAACGGTTAAACATATTTAAACTAGAAGTTAACGGTAATTTACTCACATAGACAAAATCAAACTCCATGACATCCACAGGAAGTTTCTTTCTAGCCTGAATGATAAAAATATTCCGTACATAATCCTTCAATTTGTCAGCACACATTAAATGACGTAAATGCTGTTTTACAGCATGCTGAATATGTAATGGACAGAAATTGTATTTGTAGACATCAGCAAAGTCCAAACTGTATTCCTTCATTTGCTTAGAACTGTCTAAATCCTCAATTGCGACCATATATTGAAACATATTAAGGAAATCATAATTTTCGAATCTATCATCAAAATGAGCTTCCTTATAATCCATTAATGCATTTACTAGTTCTAGTTCCTCTTGTGTCTTTAAATGATAAGGACTAAATTTATTCTCAAATGCCTTTTTCAACTCAAATCCGCCAATATCTTCAGGATTGAAGACAGGTATGAATTTTTTCTTTGGATCCCAGTCATGCTGTTTATCAATTTTTGGCAACGATACAGAGAATGATGATGCATATTTCTTATCATTCTCATTTGTATAAAATATGCTCAGTATGAATTCCTTCTGATAATATTCAAATAAATGCAACAAACGATCCTTGAAGTTAGCATGAATGTTGATTGTACACATTTCATTTCCACTGTCATTTATCTTCTCACTTAATATGATAGGAATAGGAACTGGCTGTAAATTGCCTAACTTATATCCTACAGACTTCTTTCCAATCTTCAAATGCTTAATTTTTGCATAGTGAATTTTCAGCATAAACTCTATACGATCTTCATTGAAGTTTAAGTAGCTTTGAACTGGTATGAAATCTTTTGGATCATCAATGTCTACTTCCTGTTCATCCACAAATTCGATTGTTTTTACGTAAAATAATTTTAGTTCTGAAAATTGATAAAAATTTTAATAATTATGCAATAATCTTGTGTTGATCACTTACTTTTATTGAAATCCACGACGTATTTTGGTTTAGGTTTCTTTTCCATGCTGATTTATGTGATATTTCCACAAAAAATTAAGATGATCAATCTTTCCGTCTTTATCTAAAAATTAAACTGGAATTTTTGTACTAGATGATATTAAATAATTATTTTGTGTGTTAATCATTTGACTAAGGATTATTATATGCTCTAATTTACTGTTTTTACCTTAATTTTTGCAGATTTTGAAAAAGTAACCAAATTATAAACAAAAGAAATCCAAATTTCAAATGACCGTTAAAATTTTAAATTTCCGATTGTCGTTAAAATTGCTAAGATGCAAAAACCCAGCATTACTCATTCATCTTTCACATTTCACGAAATATCACCTTTATAACTTTTGTGTTTATAACAAAAAAAAAATTCTCGGATTCCCCGATAACTTACAATTATGACTCAATTCAAATTATCTTCTTTTTCTTACCAAAAATTTTATTTTTTTTCTTTTCTATCACCTCAAACTTGTTCGTGCAACAGTCAAAAATAAACTGAATGAATTTTACATTCTCTGCACTGCTAAGTATTTAATTATATACAGACAGATAATAATTTTGCTTTTTCGATGTATTTGTCATACAATTGATTTTTTTAAGTCAATAAAATGTTATAACCAACAAATTGTGATTTTTTTGGCAAGTTATGATGTGATTGGAATAATTAAGGCTCTTGTAATTCAATGCATAGACAAATTTCGGAAATGTTGTGGTAGTAGCAAGTGAGAATGACTTTTGAGTGAGAATTCTTGAAAATCAAGTTATGGATGATATTTTTTGAGAATGAGAGTCTGCATGACATGACTTGGACCCAAATTCAATCTTTTAAGTAAATCTCAGCATTTATCTCTCAATAAATTATTCAAGCGATCAACAAGTGTCTGTAAGACATTAAATTCCAAACTATCAAGTTCCTCTCATCCAAAAAATAATAATTTTATAGTCCGCAACATATTAGACGATCAATGAACAATTTCTGTATGTGAAACTCTAGATCACTTGTATGACCTTCTTTCATACCCAAAAAAATACATTGTAGCACGTCAACCAGAGGAGGGTCCAAAGGGGTCCGAACCCTCCCTTTGAGGATAAAATTCTTCATTTTGCTAGGATTTTTCGAAGAAAAAGCATTTTCAACACCCCACCCCCCCCCCTCCCTAAAGTTTTTCAATCAATACAAAAAAAATGGACCCCTAGAAAAAAATTTCTGATCACGCCTCTGAAGTCAATTTCCTTAAAATATTAAAAGATACAATGTTGACAATATTGTTTATATTTCATGCTGCACATAAACAATTCTTTTTTCTTATTCTTATTCTTAATTGCGTTTTAGACTTCATTAATAGAAATTTGATATTAAGCATGAAGTAAAAAGAAATTGAAAAGCATCGTCATATTTCTTTATTCGCAACAGGAAAGTATTTAGTTGATAAAATCGAAACTTTATCTTATCGGCAGTTTTTTAAGTTTTCTTGGAATAGGAAGCAATCAAAATGGGGTGAGTAAGAGGTCGTTTACTTATGACGTCAAATTTTTAGGGGGGAGGGGGGTCTGAGGCTCTGTGTATCAGTTTTAATCAATAGGATTTTTTTTTAATTTAAGTGACTGAGGTGGGTAGAGGATCTAAAAATCCAAGTTTTGATGGACGTCATAAGTGAACGATCCGTAATAAATATTTATGAATTTTATGAGATTCTCAGAATTTTAGTTCTTTTAATGTTTTTATTCTCTCTTTATATTCGAGGTCAGCTGATTTTGTTTTTGCCGGTGAGCACTATAAAAAGTTATATGGATGGAAATGATTATTGTTGTGGAATATTAAAAGAGTAAATAACGGACTTGTATGTTATTTGAGATGGTTGAGTTGAGACTTGTTGCTTTTGCTGAGCATAAAATGTAGTTTTGAGATTACATTTAGTTCTATTTAAAGTTTTATTGTTCACAAGGGAATTAAATTTACCAGAAAACCCTGAAAACCCCTTTTTTAATTGAACGTTTACAAAACTTCTAATTCATAAAAACAAAAATTATAACAATAAGACTAGATTTTTTAAATATTTAAAAATGGACTAGATTTTTGTAAAGCACTAGATTTGCTGTAAACATTTCAATTTTGTAATAGCTCAATTAGTTTTAGAATTCGCTACTCATTGAAATCATAACTAAGAATTTTCTATTTAATTTCATTAGTTAAAGATTTTTTTTCTTAAAAAAACTATTTTAATTTCCTAGAAAATGTACTAGATTTAAAAAAATAATATTTAGGTAATTTTTATTAATTTTGAAATTAACAAGATTTTTTAAAACGGCACTAGATTTTAAAGAAGTACTAGTTTTTTTTTTTAAAAAAAAAAGAATAGTAAAAATTACTAGATTTTATTTTTAAAGGTTAGATTTTAAAATGGTACTAGGATTTAAAATATTCTAGTTTTTTAAAAAAGTACCTACTAGTTTTACCTACTAGATTTTATTTTTAAAATCATTAGATTTTTAAAATTGTACTAGATTTTAAAGAAGTACTTAGATATTTTAACAAAAATGATCAAATTAGTCCCAGATTAAGTATTTAATTTATTTTTGAATATTTTGTTCTGATTTATGTTAAATAGTTCTAGTCTAAAAAAGTTAAACTACGAAAATATTTTCTAGATCTTTTCAGATTTTATGTAAGAAATTCGATTTCAAAATCTGGAATGAAATATCTGGAAAAATTTCAGAAAAAGTCTTAATTGTTTTTTTCAATAAGAATTAAATTTGAATTGCGCTACATTGCTTAATAATTTCTCACTTTCGATGCGTCACTAAACAAATTTGACACCTCTAACCACAAAATGCATTTGATTCACAATTTAATAAAATTCGATACAAATCCCAAAATTAACCTAAATATTCACTTCAAAGTTATCACAAAAAATATTAATCATGAATGCAAAAAAAGAAATTCAACCCAGTCACCAAAATGAAACCATGACTCACAAAGTTATGAAATTCACACAACAAAAAAGAAAAACATAAATTTTCCTTAATCGCATCCAGACTTATCGATTATTTTTTCACACTTAATTATAAAACATTAAAAAAATTTACCTAACAAATCCGTTCACAAATAATTTTTAATATTCCTGCTGCTGAACTATTTCGCCGGCAAATGAGAACTAATCGAAGAGTTTTAAACAAAGAGGAAAATAAAGGCAAGTTGAGTATGTTTATAGCAAGTAGCTACTCGATTCTCTCTCACCACAAACACATGACTAATAGAAATACTGACTTAAAATATATATTCAATATAAATATAAACAAAACTGCATAGCATGTAATAATAATACTCAGAATATTCATTTTATTGCTGTTATTGGTTGTCAATGTATAGCTTATTATGAAAAAATAATAATAATATTAAACATAAATGGAATAAGATTTTTAATTTTTTTTTTCACGTACAGCACATGATATATAATATAATATATAATTTTTTTAAAATATTATAAAAAATAAGCTTTTTTGGCTGTATAAATAACTAGCAGAATTTTTTTGTTAATAAATTAGGTTCTAGGCAGATAAACAAGCTGATGCCATCCAACAATCTCTTCTTTTAAATTTAGTCCAACTAATGGAATTTGCACGCCACCCAAAAATTCATTTTCTTGCAATGTATCATGTCCCCAGACTGTAATTTGTAATGTTTTTAATTTGATAATTTGAATTGGCATTCGGTACTCTAATGTTTCCATAAAACTTGGATAGCATGTCTTCTTTACTACTCGAGTCTTTCGTTTTGTTATTTTTGATTTGTCAGGTATTAAATAGCTTTTGACGTATGTGTTTGGTTCCTGGCCACTTGTTGTGATGGGTAAGCTTCGAGCGTGATGAATCTGTGGATGAAAATGTGAAATTAATGATTGTTTGGCATAAAATTATAGGATCTTTGTTAAATCAGACAGATTAAGCTTAAATCTATCGGATTATTTAAAGACTATTAAAGGGCGTTTCCACAGATTGAAAATTTCAAAAAAATCGACTTTAAATGAAAAATTCTCTTATTAGAGCTATCTAGACGATCAAAATACTTATTTTTGTCATGTAGAACGTTGAGTTCTATCTATTTGTCCTTTAATCTTGTTTAAAAGTGCATTCATTTGTGAACAATTTCGATTTTTGCGAGCGTTACTTGGTAAGAAAAAGTTGAATTTAATTTTTTGCAAAGTAACGCTAATAATTTCCTAATTAATGCGTTTGGAAGGAAGATAATAAGACAAATGAGTAGAATTCATTCTTTTACTCATGAATAACTAGTCATTGCATCGTCTAGATATCTTAATTTAAAGAAAATTGATTTTTGACCAAAATTTTTGAAGAAACACATCTGTGGAAGTTCCCTAAATTGACTTTTTTTTTTTTTTTTTTTTTTTTTTTGAAAAAAATCAATTTTGAAAATTTTTGGATTTTTTGAAAGTTGTTAAATTTTAAATTTTTGAAAATCACTAATTTCTGAATTTTTGAAAGCCGTTAAATTTTGAAATTTTACATAATTCTTAATTTTAAATTTTAATCCCATCCACGCTTCATACTCTTCTACGTCACTATCAAAAACACCGAACATCTCCATAACCTACCATAACAATAAACGTATCACGATGATAATGAATCGAGAACTTAATTTCTCCACAAATATTATTTTCCGGTGATTTCTTATCTTCGCGCATTTTCAAGGCATGAATATCAGCTTCTTGTTGGTCTCTCAATAATGGATGGAAAAACGTAATGACTAAATCGGAATTTATTATCTCAGTTGATGAATTTAAGAGAGAATTGATGAATTTTTTGACCTCAGGAAGTCGTCGCTCAGCGACTGTTTTAATATTGGATCTTCCAACGGAAATGCCGGTTTGTAAGCTGGTGCAAAAGTAAGAGAAAATTGGATTATTAAGTCTATAAATAACAAATTAAATTCTTACCTGTGAAGTCGCGCAAGTGGAAATAGCAAGCATAATTTTTGATGCAATTCACAAAATTCCTTATAGGTACGAAACAAGTAAACAGGATCCGGATTACTTTCACGACAGACTATTAAAATATACGTATAATATTTCTCTAAATTGTATCTCTTTTGATATCCATGAACAATTATATTGCCAATTGATCCTTCTTGTGCGACACTGAAAATAAATTTTAAATTGAAAATTATTGAATTATTGCTAAAATTATGATGAAAAGGTTTACAAGTCATGAATCAAAGGTTGAAAAAGGTATATTAATGAATTCAATGAATCTGAGCCTTTAATTGGTAATTAATATGATTTTTCGTTTACAGTTGAGTAAAATATTCTGGGAATTGATAAAAGAAATAACATTCATTGAGAAAAATTGGATTAAATAATAATTTTTTAGTAAATATCAGTAAATTTACATTTAGTTCCGCTAAAATTTAAATTTTTGAAAATTTCGTTAAATAAAATTTTGACTTTTTGAAAGTCGTTAAATTTTGAATTGTTTGAATTTTTTTGTTAAATTTTGAATTTTTGAAAACCGTTAAATTTTGAATTGTTTCAAAAAAAGTCGTTAAATTTTGAAATTTTTGTTAAATTTTGAATTCTTTTGGTTTTAAATTTTTGAAAGTCGTTAAATTTTGAATGTCAAAAAGTCGTTAATACTTAAAGTTTATAAATTAGACTCTAAATTCATACTCACTTATATGTCTTAGGCACAAAACTCAACACCTCACTTCCTTCACCCTGATTCGTAAATCTCATTTGTGCCAAATTATGAAGGAAGAAGTTAAACTGCGTAAACCAGCTCTTTAGCGACACATGAATCATTTTAGCAAAATTTGAAGCAGCTTCTGGATTGGAGGCACCAGGCATAAGTGCATTTCTAACATAATTAACAGCATCACTAGTTACACCAGGAAAGCATCCACTTGATGCCATAAATGCAAAAATATGTAACAATAAATCTCCATGCTTTCTAACAATATTAAAAGCTTTACAGCACAAATCAACAAAATTATGAAATTTCGATGACGGCTTATCGCCACCATTAATAACATAAGCCATATCAGATGTGAGCACAAATGGCGTTCGATCACGTTTAAAATTAACAAACATCTGTGCATCGCCAAGAAATTTTCCAAAATCAATATGAAAGATGTGTCCACTTGTTTTCAACAT